>APFE030864183.1:0-31805 GCA_000404065.3 Pinus taeda | reverse complement strand
TCCGAATCTAAGTCAGAACATGACAAGGGGAATGAAAAAGGGGAGAAGATCATTGCTACAGAGCCCAGTGCGACCGTTTCCACCACCAAGATCCAAAATAATGAGCTTGAAGATCAAGAGGAGGGGGGATGCCTCTTCCACTCACAGATGTAGGTGAAAGGTTATCCACTGCAGTTCATTGTCAATAGAGGGAGCCAAAAGAACCTCATTTCAACAGAGGTTGTGAAGCAGTTGGGCCTACCAATGACAACACATCCGCAACCGTACACCATCGGGTGGCTTCATCAAGGATGAGATCTCTACGTTAGCCAAAGTGTTGCCTTCATTACAACATCAATCTCTTAACGGATGAGGTACTATGTGATGTTGCTCCTCTGGAAGTTTGTGATGTATTATTAGGAAAACCATACTTCTGGAAGTGACATATTATATATGAGTCTAGACCTCGTTCTATGATTACTACTTTGGTCAATAAGTTGTACATGATACCAGAGGTAGCCCTACCTACTATCATCTCTTTGATCACTGCAAAGAAATGCAGTAAGATCATTTCCCAGACTAGGAAATTTGCTTCCTCATGATTCTCCCTTAGGGCAAGAAGAAGGTTGTGGCCACGAATTATAGAAAGGGATCCTCCACACAACAGTAGAAGATGGACAAGGTTGTGGAGGAGTACAGTGACATTTTTGCCTCACCTACAGGGGTACCTCTACACTGTCAGGTCAAACACTCCATCGATCTAACCCAATGGACCAATGTATTGATGCTATATTATGGAGAATGATGAGATCAAGAGGTAGATTTAGGAGTTGTTGGAGAAAGGGCACATTAGACCAAGCTCATCACCCTATGGGAGCTCGATTGTATTGGCACCAAAGAAGGATGGGACCTGGAGACTCTGTATTGACTATCAGGCTTTGATCAAGATCATTGTCTAGAATAGGTACCTAATCCCACAGATTGATGACATTCTAGACTAGCTCAAGGGGGCCAAATATTTTAGTAAGACTGACTTGAAGTCTAGTTATCACTAGTTGCCTATCGAACCCTTTGATGTGTGGAATATTGTCTTCAAATCCAAGGAGGGATTTTTCGAATGGTTGGTCATGCCTTTCGGGTTGACGAATGCCCCCACAACCTTCATGAGATTGATGGATGGCATCTTGTGACCCTTCACCAATGCATTCATGGTGGTTTATTTAGATGACATCTTGATCTTCAGCTAGAGTTGGGAAGAGCACCTCCACCATATTTGATACATCCTTCAAACCCTGCGCCAACACAAGCTATGTGCCAATTTGGAGAAATGAACTTTTGGCATGACCCACGTTTAATATATGGGGTACATCATTGATGAGTAGGGTGTGCATGTGGACCCAACCAAGATATAAGTCATTCGAGATTGGACAACCCCAACCACTTTAATAGAGCTCTGCAACGTTTTTTGTGTTACCAATTTCTATCATATGTTCGTGTTGGGGTTCTCTCATATCACTTGGCCTTTAAGTAAAGTCACCAAGGGAGGAGTGAAAGCACAGTTTTTTTGGTTTGAAACCCAACATAAGGAATTCTCTAAGTTGAAGCATCACCTCTACTCTTCACTAGTGCTCACATTACCAAACCTACAACAACCATGTGAGATTGAGACAGATGCCTCCGACTTGCTATTGTCACAATTCTTACTCAGTAGGGGCATCCAATGGCTTACCTAGTGAGACACTTTTAGACACAGTCCGAAAGTATCCCACTTATGACAAAGAAATATATTCCATTGTGCAGGCTTGACGTTAATGGAAGAATTACATTATGGGGAAGGAAATGGTCATCCACATAGACCACTAACCCATGCAATTCATACATACACAAAGGAAGTTGCAGAATGATTTCCATCAGAAATGGTCCACATACCTGCAACAATTCCATCTGAAAATTGAGTACAAGAAGGGCAACACCAATAACGTTGCAGACTGCCTTAGCCAACAACCAATTATGGTGTTGATCAATGTGCTCAAATCTTATGGCCGCCAGACTTCAGGGCGGCCGCATCTTTACGAGAGCAATCCACAATTTAGTAGCACATACCAGACTCTCTTGGAAGATAAGCAAGTTCAAAATTTTCACCTCTAGGATGCATTGTTGTGCCACTTGGTACATATCTATGTTCCTTCAAGCAAGCATGCCAAGATTATTTGGGAGGTGCACTGCAATTGGGTCGTAGGACATTTCAGAGTAGAGAAAATAGTGGCAGTACTGCATAATTATTTTTATTTTCCAATCCTTCATTAGGATGTCGGGAGGTACCTTAAATCCTGCACTACCTGCCATTGCCAAACCAACCATCAAGAAGAAAGGCCTATATACTGTTATGCCTGCTCCTAGTCGACTTTGGGAATCCATCTCCATGGATTACATGTCGGGCCTTCCTTCTGCTAAGAACGATAATGAATTCGTTTTCATGGTCATTGACAGATTCTTTAAGATGGCCATTATGGTGGCCTGCAAGAAGAGTATCACAGCAGAGGCCACTGCTAAGCTCTTCTTTGAGCAAGTGTGGGTATACTTTGGGACCCCATAGTCCATTATTTATGATTGGGACAACATATTCCTAAGTGCATTTTGGTCAAGTCTCTGGTCGATGCTAGATACCAAACTCACTAAGTCCACACATTTCCATCCTCAAACCGATGGCCAAACAAAATTTGTAAATACGCTGATCGTACACATTTTGCGCATGTACAACTCGAAGCCTCCATGCACTTGGGATGAAAGCCTCCTCGATGTTTAACACAATTACAATAGATCTCTCCACAACTCAACGGGCCACAACCCCTTTCAGGTAGGGCTGGGATTTCATCCATTATGTCCCATTGATGTGGCCATACCATTTCCATCTACTTAGGTAGATTCATCTCATGTCTTGTTCGAAGTAGACAGGGCTAATATCTTCATTGAGCACATTCAACACATCCGCCAATAGGTCCATGATATATTGTATAGAGCTAATGCTAAGTACAAGCAATGCCATGATCAACATCGAGTTCCGCACAAGTTCCAGGTGGGCAACAAAGTTTGGCTAGATTTGCAAAAGGATTGCCTCGTTGGACCCCACCACAATATTTTCCCACTCCGATATGGGCCATACACCATCACCGAGGTTGTAGGGGACAATGTCTTCGAGCTTATCATTCCACCATTCCTTGGTTTTCACCCAGTGTTCAATGTAGACCACCTTCGGCCATACTTTCCACCATTACTTGACACATCTGACGCTGCAGAACAAATCATACCAATAGAGCTAAACCTATACTACATGGAATATGCCACAACTAATCAAATCATGGACATATAGATTGAGAACACTCGTCAGCAGAAGATCCAACTATATCAGGTTGTCAAAGCTAGCCAACTCCTTCACCAAGGCAAGTGGCTCACCAAGGACCAAGTTCGACAGAAGTTTCCCCATCTCATGGAGGCACTCAATGAAATGGGGGCAACTGCTTCCTAAGGGGGGAGGAATGATTCAGGTGGATATTGGTGGTCACCCGCCTATTACACTTGGACCACCAACACCGTCTCTTTCAGATTTTTAGTTTCCTTAATTGTAGCACAGGTTACTATTTTTGGCAATTTTTCGGGTCCTAAAATTCCAAAGCCGTTTTGAGGCCCTAAACTATGTTTTTAGTGAAAACATCCCAAATTGGCTTACTTATAATTTTATGGCCTCCTCTTCAAGATCTTTGAAATGAGGTATTATGATAGCCAAATAGAGATCGTATGGAAAAGTTACGACCCCGGGAAGTTGATGCACCAATTTACCCAAATAGCGCCCACAATTTTGGCGCTTCATCTCCTAGGGTTATCTTTTTGGATGTTTAGGGTTTTACATTGTTTCTCAATAATAAATAGGCCTTTAAGCCTCATTGTAACACAGTTTAGAGGCATGTAGCCTCCACATCTCTTCTCAGAGATAGGCTATCATCACCTGAGCTAATTTATTTCCATTCTATTTGTAAGCATATTTCAATATTCTGATATTAATGAAATGAAGTGTTATTTCTGCTGCATTTCTATATTTATGGTTATATATGTAATTTGTTTTGTTTTTTTTTAATTTCGGATCAGACATGTATGTATAATTTTCATTGTGTCTGACAGGGTCTTGTCAAGAATCATTCGTGTGAAAGAATGAAGGTGTAAATTTAGTTGATGTAAATTTCAATGGCTATATGGGATAACATAATAAGTTGTCCAATGAGAGTCCCGATTGTGTGTTGAATCAATGGGGTAGGGAAAGCCCTGGCTAACTGATGATTTTAATGTCATAAGGATATGATTTGTTCATGCTTATGATGTGTCATGTGGATGACAAGGAAATGCTAATGGTTGTGGAAGCATGTATATTAACTAATAATTGGAATCCTTGATCGCAGGATTGGATATGTACTCCACTAAGCATTGTGTTGACACAAGAAGGGAGTTCAATGGAGTAGAGAAGCTATGATGATAGCATAGATGATTAGCTCATGAGGTTTGTTGGTTGATAATCATGGAGCATAGATCTGATGATAGCACAACTTAAAAACCCATGAGGCTTGTTGGCTGATAATCATAGAGCAAGATTAGATAATAGTCCAATTGAAGAAACTAGAAGGATTGTTGTCTGATAATCGTTGAGTAGTGGTTATGCCTTACAAGGCTGATAAACCCATTGGAGACTATGTTAGTTGATAACTTATGAGTGGTGGAATCACATAGAGCTAGTTCCATGATAACACATGATGGTATTTCCATTGAGTTTGCCTAATAACATAGATGGAAGTTCCAGTAAGATGTTGGAGAGTGCACTCTTATCCCTTTAAAATTAATGCAACTACTATAGCCTCCTCATCGTTAACTATATCTCTCTCCCCAAGACTGAAATGAGACACTTTGTACTCTGCATGAATCTTGACCCTGATTTGCAACCATCATGGTGCAACAACAAGGAGTTGTTGAGAATACCTGATGTAATAGCCCCTGGTTGATTTTCCATGAAAATAAAATAAGACCAAGGTAATGGGACACGTATTCCAAGCTAAATGTTTGGGAAAACACTTTATTGGGAATAATTTGTGATTAATTAATGACTATGGAAATTGGCAAAGGCATTGGCAAAGACAAAGAGGCAATAATTGGCATTTATTTATGAAAATAAAGGAAAATAGGAGAAAAGGAAGGTGAAGAGACAAAAAATTTGCATGAAAAGGAAATTAGAGGGAAAATGAAGGAAAATGAAGAAAATAGAGGCATCAATGATAAAAAGGCTTCAAAGAATTAGTTCACGACTTTTTTCTAGTTTAGTTTTTGAAAGTTTTGTGGTGGAGCTATAGTTCATTCTCTCTCTCTCTCATTCTCTCATACTATTGCACACTTAGAGAATGCTTGGAGAACTTTAAAACTAACTTGTATTTTGAGAAAGAAAGAAAATGAAAGCGTAGAGCGTAAGGAGACAATTGGTCAACAACTCTAGATGGATTTATTTACAGGTAATAGGTTGCATGTGTGATTTTGTTTCTGATTTTTGGATACATGGTATATGCATGTTATTCCTTTGTTATGTGTTGTCATTGGCATGGAAATTTTCCTGGATTGATACTGGTTTCAACCCTGCCTTTAGATTTCTTGGATATCCATGGTGTTGTGGGTTTTTCCACTTGTTTTTCTGATTAGTGCTTGGGTTCTCAATGGCTATGGGTTGGAACAAACACTCTGAAAGCCTTAGAACAATTTGGGTTGAGATACTAGTACCTAGAGTCATACGTTAAGACAAACACTTTGGAGCCCTTGGTGGGTTGAGTTACCAGTCCCTAGAGTCGTAGTTGGAACAACGATTTAGAGCCTTGGAAGGATGTGGGTTGAGTTATTAGTTCTTGGAGCCCTGGAAAACTTGGGTAGAGATCGATCTAGTTGATGTTAGTGATTTCTAGACCATAGAGGTGGAATCATTATGGTTGAGGGTTGAGGTTATTTAGCCTCTGGAAGTCCTAGTTGGTTTTGTCTTGGTTTACTCCATGAGATCCCACATTGAAGCTTGGAATATGGTATGGCGTTGATTGGATGAAAGATATATTTCGGTCAACCTAATATATGGTTGGGTGGTACGTGGAAGTCCCTGCCTTGGTTAGAATTTTCATATGTGAATAAGAACTATTTTCCTATTATGATTTATGAATACTTGCATTGGTTATGATTTTGATATGATGGTTGATTTTCCATGGTTTCTATGTTGGTTATATGATGTAATTTATTTATGGCTCTTGACATGTTTTGATAATTTATTGATTGTTTGATGAATTCATGGACTAACAAGTGCTATTGCAGTTATCTAGAGAGGGATTCGAGCCTTCTTCATGGTTCTAAGATGAAGACTATCAATTTATGATTATATATGCATTTCTGACCTGTAGATTACATGTTTTCCATATGTTTGACGAAATATTTCTTATGGATTAGGCATACTAGGTCAAGTTCTTTCTTGAAGTTGGAATATTTGGAATTGTTATTGTATTAGTTATGATTCTAGAAAGTTAAAGGAAGTTGTGGGCAGTGGTCTAGAGGTTAGCCTGAAAAAGTGGCTCAGATCTCAGAGTTGTTGGCACTAAAATGGGGATTTTAGGTCATAATCACATGGAAGCAAGCTTGTGCATGCGATTGGGGCCTCATACCCACATTCATGCCTTATTTTGAGTGCAGTTTGTTGAAAATTGTAACTAGTGTTAGTCTTCATAATTGTATTTGAGCCATGATGTGATGTATTTGTCAAAAGAAAGAAGAAGCAATTTTATGATAAAATAAATTTCCTTATTAAAGCATGGGTTTCGTGATTGGGTCAATGATTTTTCAGTCAAGTCCTCCATTACAGGCTTTTACGATTTATATCAAGATTCATTGTCATTTTCAATATGTAAAATACCCTACTTGGAATTTATCTGCCAAAGAAAAAAATTATTATGTTAAATAGGTGATTTAGGTCTCCTACACCAAGTCGGACTCACCCTGGACAAGTCAACCTAATTAGTGAGGCAAAAAACACTATAAAAGAGTAGCAACTCGACTTATTTGGAGCACATCAATCAAAAGTTCAATTTGCAGTACCTGGAGGCAGAAAAGGGTGCGAAATTCAAGGAAGAGGAAGGAAACCCTAGAGAAAGAGATCGAAGTATTTGTCAAGCGTAAAAAGTCATATTTCTATCTCTTTGTCTCACACATGCAAATGTTTTGGGCTATTTGAAGGGCCAAAATCACAATACTATTGCTGGGCTGAAATTCTGGAGTGGTTGGGCTGAAATTCTAGAGTAGTTGGACTGAAATTTTGGATTGTGGCTAGGTTGTAGCTACTGGACAAGAAGAGACTACTCAAGTTTATTGAATCATATTTGAAGGCTGACTTGGTAGAGGACTAAGGTCTTTTGTTAGGTCTAAGGTCTTAGTATATCTCAATTTTTTTAATGGAAGAGTTTGACTGGGTTTTCGCCTAGAGAAGGGGTTAATCCCTGATTGAGAGCCTACATCTGGTGTCGTTGATCTTCATGTTTTTGTTTTGATGGTTTCTTTATGAAACAAATATAAAATAATAACATAAAAATAAGATAATAAAGTCCACAAGAATATCACAAGTAATTATCAATACAAGAGAATCTTTCTGCCTTTTTAATTTTCTAACATGGTATCAGAGCTAAGGTAAATAAGGAAGGAAAAAGGTAGTTTGAGGATCAATTGAAAGAAATTTTAAGGAAGAAGGAACAAAATAAGGCCATCAAGGAAAGGAGAATACAAGAAGAGAATCCTACTATCTATAGAGACTATGTCAACCACAATGAAGACAAAATACAAGCTAGAAGTAACTTCCAACTACAAGGCATGGAAGAAGAGGATAGATCTTATTCTCGCTAAGCATAAAGTTTTGGATCTTGTTCAAGGAAAAGTTAAGAAAACTATAGATAATTCAAGAAAGGAGAATTTCAGGGAAATTGACATCTTCACTATGAATCTAATAGTAGATGGAGTAAAGGCTAATCTAATCCCATACATATCCAATATAGACTTTGCTCAAGAAATGTATGAATACCTCTTCAATTTATTCACCATCAAGAACATTGGTCAGATAACTAGCCTCAAGAATGAACTAAGGGAAATAAACATGACAAAATATGATACTATGTCATCATATTTTGTAAGAATATCTAGAATAAGAGATGTACTCCAAGATCTAGATGAATTTGTACCAGAAAATGAACTTGTGATTGCTTCTCTACTAGGTACCAAAATATTGAAGCACTTTTGAATAATGAATTAGTAGTTGGAAACATACTCCAACCTTTGAACTAATGTGGAATGCATACAATCAAGATGAAGACCACATCTTATTAGTAAAAAATAATAAGGAATATGAAGAATAAAACACTTCTAATGCCTACTCAGCTCATCACAAGAAGAAGAGAACATACAAAAAGTTCAAAGAACCAGAGAAAAAGGTTGATCTATCAAGTATTAAGTGCTACAATTTTCATAAAATAGGACACTATAAAATTCAATGTACTGAGAATCCAAGGAATAAGAAGAGATGTAGAGAATATGGAAATGTTATTGATGAAGATCCACCTAAGAAGAAAAATACTAAAGAATCTGAAGTCAAGGACTTATACTATTAAGTATTCTCTTGTGTATCCTTGTTAGTATATTATTTTAAGTTTTGTAATATGTTTTGATTTCTAGAGTTTATAGATATAATATATCTTTTAGAACTTTTTGAATTATTTTAAATATTGTAGATATCCCTCAAAAGGATTGGATTAAGAGGGAGCCTTCACAATTTTACCAAAATATAAGTAGATCGTTCTTTGTTTCCTCGTTTATGTTTAGTTTCCTCCTCACATCGAGATTTGTTTGTATTGTATACTAATAAACTTTTTCTTTATATTTTCCTTGGTTAGGAAAGCTTGCAGAACACATAAAGGTTATGGAGGAAACTTCAAATTAAATACTTGAATCATGGAGGAAGCTATGTTTCATAGGAAGTCCTTCAGAATAACAAGGTTTGTTAAAGAAAAACTTAAGTTATGTCATAAACTACAATATTTGTTGCATGGTTTTCTTTTTACAAAAGGTATGATCATTCTTATTTTTAGTTTGTTGTACATTAATAACATCTTTATGTCTAGGGTTTTGAATCATAAAGATTCATATTAGGGTGATTAAACATTAGATTGAATCTACCCTTATACTATCTCTTGCCATTTGATCATTCATGTGAAACCCTAACCTTTAGGGTTCACTGTAAAACCCTAACCTCTTTATGTTAAGGGTATGTAAATGTTGATTATGAAAGGCTAGTCTTCTTAGGGTTTATTGATAAAGTCTAGAGAATATAATGAAATCCTATTATTTTGAAGTTTAGGGTTTTGATAATGTTATGATAAAAACCCTAGTCCTTTAGGGTTTTATGTTAATGTCTAAGTCATATAATGAAATCCTAGATTTTTAGGGTTTGGTGAATCAGATTTTATAAAAAGAACCCTTCTAATAGTTACAATAAGATCCTAGGAATGAAATCCTATGTGTATATTCATTTGTTTGATCGAAACCATATCTTGGTTAAAAATTGTTTGATCTATTGATCTTGGGCTTACCTATTAGATATTGATGTGAATTCTAGTGCATCCTAGATATGTTTATGTGAGTATGCTAACTTAAAGTTTTAATATGTGAAATATAGGGTTTGTAACAAAACCTTAGTAGAGATTGATATTCTAGGACATGATGATATTATTATTGATATGGTTTAGCTTTGATGATAAAATCTAGGGTTTGCAAGAAATCCTAGTTGAGCATGTCACATAATTCTAAAAGCATATTGTTGACACCTTAGATGTATATTACTATGATTAGATTGTTGTCTGATTGAATTTCTAATATCTAAGGCTTTATGGCTTGAAGATGGAGTCTAGGGTTTATGACAGAACCCTAGCAAGAAGTTGAAGACTAGTATGTAACAATATGCGTCTCTTGCTCATTATGAACCTAAATAGGTTTAGGTATTTGATATTTTTACTCTAATGATATGAATTTTATATAGTTAACTTCATCCCCTTTCTATTTTTGTATTTAGTTGTACTTGCTACTAAACTTTTGCAGGTACATGATCTTCAATATGTTGGAAATGTTCATAATAATGAGCATGATGAAGGAAGCTATAAGAATGGTGATGATAAAATATGACTTACATGCCATGAGAAAGAAATAAATCTTTGAAAGATTATAGTCCCTCCAATGTTATAAAAGAATGAAGTTCTTGACTTGAGAGGGAGCTTGGATATAAGAAAGGGTATATCTCCCCAATTAACAAAGAAGGAATGTAATGTAAATCATAGTAAATACCTTGAACAAAGGATGATTTAAAGTACTTCAGACATATGCTTATAATTCATGAAGTTGCAAACAAAAGAATTGAGAAGTACTGAAGTTTTTTTTTATGCTACTAAAGAAATGAAAGAAGAAAGCTTCCAACAAGTTTTATTTGAATAACTTGATGATGACATAAGTATCATCAAGATGATTGAGGACCCCGAAGGTTTTTATTTACTTGTATATATATTTGAAGGTTTATTACTGATTGGGGTTGTGATTGTAAGATATTTGCATAAAAATATTGAATGTTTGAAGCATGCTTGGAGTGGTGGATATATATTTGGAAAAGAGTGATGAATCATCTTGTGGCAACATGATTCTTGGGAGGAAATCTAGCTTGCCTATGTATTGATATATAGGTCCCAAAGTAGGGAGGGTGGCATTAGTCATGGAGCTCCAACCTTGGATACATGCCTAGATCCCTGGGTTGGTGTTAGATCATAAAAGCCTGATGATACCTAAAGTGGCTAAAGCTTGAGTACAACTTTTTCCCACCCAATTAGAGTACCATGGTCAGGTATCTAATTTGTAACACTGCATGTGCTGTGAACTCTTGATAGAGTATATCATTTTTAGGTCTTCCATTTACCTATATATATATGTAATTATGAATACCTACCTAGTTAAGAGGTAGTGTTGAAAAATGTAACTAGTGTCAGTCTTCATAATTGTATTTGAGTCATGATGTAATGTATTTGTGAATATAAAGAAAAATAAATTTAATTATAAAAGAAATTGACTTATTAAAGCATGGGTTTCATGCATGGGTCAATGATTTTTAGTTCAAATCCTCCATTGTAGGCTTCTAGGGTTAATGTCAAGAGTCATTGTCCTTGTCAATATGTAATAGGCCCTTCTTGGTATTTATCTATCAAAGAAAACATTTCTTCTTATGTAAAATAGATCATTTAGGCCTCCTCCACCAAGTCGGCCTCAACCTGGACTAGTCGGGCTAATTAGGGAGGAATAAACCACTATAAAAGAGTAGCAACTCCACTCATTAGGAGCACATCAATCAAAATTTCGATATGTAGTTGTTGGAGGTAGACAAGGGTGAGAAATTCAACGAAGAGGAAGGAAACCCTAGAAAAGGAGAAGGAAGTATTTGTCAAGAATAAGAAGACGAATTTTCTATCTCTTTGTCTTGCATGTGTGAAGTTGGTGGGTTGCTGGAAGGGATGAAATTACATTATTTTTATATACATATTTTTCTAATTTATATTGATTGTGCAAATGAGAGAGCATCCCCAAAACTTCACACCAAGGTATGCTTATGATTATGTCTATATTCTAACATGGTATGTTTACAAGAAGTATAAGATCAGATATTATGGGAAAAATGGTGGATTACAGCTCACATGACTCTCCTTATATGTCAGTTGTGAAACAAGGAGATGAGTACTCTCCTCATATAGCAGATACACTGAGAATTTTGAAGGTAGAGATCAGAAGTTACAAGGAAGATAATGATAGGATAATTTAGTCACAGGAAAGAAAGCAAAGGTTAGTGCAGTGATCCTTTAGAGCTTATCAGATTTGCAAAGACAAGGATAGCCAAGAATTAGTGATCGACAAAAGTAAAGGACTAATAGGGTGTATGGTAGCGGGTCTGGATCAAGATACAGGTTGGAGAGGGACGACATAGTAAAAAATGGAAGATGATTGGATACATCTAACATGAGAGGTAGTGCTTATGGATTTTATCTTATTTCTAGTTCAAAGAGACAACATGGTTGTCACTGCCATCATCCTTATAGGAGGAGTGGGAAGAATTACTTGGAATATAAATTCAATAAAGACAAGCCTCCTTCTTTGGATGAGTATGTGAATAAACTAGAAGATGAAGATGCATGGTTACTTGGGATGAAGAAGTTCTTCAAATTGCATGATTATATAGAGAATATGAAAGCTAAGATAACTGTTAGCTCTGCGATAACTAGGGTCTTTTGAAGGCTAAATGTAAGCTTGGTCATGTTGATCATGCTCAAAAGAAAGCTCACAATGGTCATCTTCATTCTTCTCCTTTACCCCACCTACTATCTTTCACCCCTGCTTCCTTCGTTTTTCCTCTAATATCAGGCATAAACCCCTGTTTCTTCAAGCCCCAAGTGCAAATCTTAAACCCCCATAACATCACATCCACATGACCTTGTGCTTCCATAACCCATCATCGCCTTTTAATCATGGCGGTCCATCTCCGCACCTTGATCCAACGATCCTCCATCGCGCCTAATGAAAATCCGCACGATCAAATCCCCACCATCCGATCATCTCTACCATGATCGGATGGTGTTCACTCTCCCCGCGCCCACAAAGTAGTGGCACGTTAACATGCGATGGAGAGGGGCTTTCCTCTCTCCGCACCACCACACATCGCTTGCTGAGTGGGATCACAAGCCATCGCTGATTATCACCTAACCCCCCAACATCGATGCAATCAAAACCACTTACCGCTCAAACCCATATTCCCGCCTGATAACGTCCTTGCGTTTCTGCTACCCGATGACCATTGGATCTGTCCACCTGAGATCCAACGGCCCATGCTCACCCCACTCCCATATTTCCCAATACCCTCAGCCAAGTAATCCTTGTCGTCTATCCTCTTGATCCGATGGCCAGTCTCACTCCTCCATCCAGCTCGTACATTTGCCATGCAGTCCACTTACCCTGACCATTCCGTGCACCCGAAGGATGAAGACAACTGCCTACCAGTACCCGGTGCATTTGCTCCTCAACAACCACATTCAACAAATAGTATTTCCAAGGAGGAAAAGGATGAAGCATGAACATATAATTTCATTTAATAGTTATGGGGCCTCATTGATACAAGCATTCCAGCTGCCCGAGAGGACAACAAAGCACAAGAAATAGAGACTCCATCAGGCAACTAAATGCAGTTGGTGGTCAATTACGACCCCTCCATACTTAGAACGGTTGTGTGCCTTTGTATTGAAACTCTATATATACCCAGAAACAAGATGAAATTAGGGTTGATGGTTGATGTTTTGATGTAAGGTTCAACTTCTAGAGACTGTAACTATTTTGATACTTGCAGCATCTCGTCTTCATTTTTAGCTAATACAAGCTTCTTTTGTTGTTGATTGCTCACTTTCCATTCTTCTTCTATTCCAAACTGTCTCTGATATGTTGTAAGTCTGAGCTCTTGATGTTTAACATTAGAGAAGCTGTCATCCTATCTCTCTGTTAAAGTCTTGTATGTCTCAGCGAATAAGTTATTCAAGTTTCTTTTCACCTAGTGCCAAAGAGCTGTCATCCTGTCTGTGCATTAGGGAATTAGATTTGCATACTTCTTTACTGGTTGCAGCCGACCATCACATGGTCTTGTGAGTTTTTTGGTGTGGTAAGTATTCTCCATATTCACCCAATCCTTAAATTGTGAGTAATTGGTGGTCGAAAGCCTTGTAGTCTAGGGGTGTTCATGCATGTCTAGAGTCAAGCAAAGTAGAAGTGGTTATCTGGCTTGAACAAGCATCATTCCTTCCATTCATCCATTTGCAACATTAAGTTGAATTTTTATGTTCCTGAGCATCTTCAAGCTACAGCCTAGGAGAGTTTCTTGGGGTGATAACATAAATTGGCACCGTTGCCAGGGACAGGAGATTGAAGCTCAGCTTCCCTGGGAGAATGACACAACTCTAGCTTTGATGATCGACAAAGTTTGGACACATTTCTGGTTGTAATCATCTATCTGGCGACTCTACTGGAAAACCAACCTATTGGCGACTCCACATTACAGTTCTGGCTCAGTTTGTGAGGCATACTCGGAGAAATCCTTAGAAATCACCAGCTGACCCAGTGCCTATCCCTGAGAAGATTGCTAAGCATAGGAAAACATCACAGAAAGGAGCATCAAGATCAGGTAAGCCTAAAAAATCTTATGTATCTCTGCAAGAGAAGATTATAGCTGAGAATGTACAGTTTGAAGATATAGAGCCTAGCATTGTTAGTGAAGGAATACCTTTAGAGATTCATAAATCTCCTTGTTCATTCAGTCCCCTTTCAGATCTCATTCCAAAGAAAGTCCCCCATACAGTTCATCATTTTCCTTCCTTTCTGTCACCTATTTCACTGCCTCCTACCATTCAATCTGTCAGTATCATTCCATCTATCCTAGTCATGGCAGGCCAACAATCACCCACAAAGATGGAAAGAATCATAGCTGCTAGGTATGGACCCTTGGTCTTGCATGTTCCTTTGAATGACATGCCTGCAGGAGAGTATCAGAAATACATGCCTAAGTTTATAGGTACATAGGGAGTAACTGTTGAAGAACACCTTGAGTATTTTTATAGTTATGCTGATAACCTAGATATCAGTGAAGATGATGTGTGGATGAGAGTGTTTGTCTAGAGCTTTGATGGAGAGGCTAGAAAGTGGTTCAAATAATTGACCCCTAGGTCCATAGCAGACATTGAAGCATTATATGATGTATTTTTGAAGCATTGGGGAGATAAGAAAGACTTGCTTTATTATCATACTGATTTTATAACCTGAAGAGGGAGAATGGGGAATCATTGCCAGATTTTAATAAAAGATTTAACCATATGTATAGTAAGATACTAGCTGAAGTAAAGCCTACCCTCACCTTTGCCAAACTCACCTATGCCAATGCTTTTGACTTTGATTTCTGCCTACTGTTAAGAGAAAGAAGATGTGCCACTCTGGCCAAAATGCAAGATGCAGCCCTTGAGGTGGAATCTACTATCATGGCTGCTGAAAAGCTCAAAAGTCATGCTGATAGAAGGAGGTAGAGAGGTGAGGTTTCTTCTTCCTCTGCTTCATCTTCAGAACCTAAATTAGACAAGATGACTAAAATGATAGAGTCATTGGTTGTTGAGATATCTAAGCTAAAGGTTGAGTGGAACTCTGGGAAGGCAAGGCTTCCAAACACATTTGCTCCAAGAAACCCAAATCCATTCAGAAATGCAAATGATCAATTGCAGATCATTCAGAGGGGTAAATAAGCCAATGAATAGCAAAGAGTCAAGGCTCCTTTCTAGAATGTAGTCATGGAGGAGGAGCAGTTTGAAGAAGAGGATGAAATTCATTGCATGGAAGATAAAGGCAGCGCTACCTTCTTGACATTGGCTACCTATGAAGAGTCATTACAACAGGACTAAACCAGTCAAAGGTGGGACAGAGAGGATATTCTGTAGACTGATGAGCAGCAAAGATATAATCTGAGGTCAAGTACAAACAATGTCAAGGAGAATCCTGCCCAAAAAGCTACTGTCCCAACAGAGCAACAGAATATCAGACAGAAAATACCAGTAACTGATCCAATCATCCTCAAAGCACCAGCTCAAGAGGTAAGAGGTCTTGACAAGTCCCCTTCCCTTTCAGCTTTGAATCAGAAGTCTAGAAGTTAAAAATATCTATGCCTCTGATAGAACTTGTAAAGAATGAAGTTTTTAGAAAGCATATCCTTCATGCTCTTGAGTTGAAAGCCTCACAAGCCTCCACTGACTACGTCAATTTGCAAGATGATGAGCTTGCAGTTGTGCTTAGCCCAATGACTGAACCTGTTGATAATAGCTCCCTATCATTCTATGTCTCCTTGACCATTCATGACAAAACCCTCCATAATTGCCTGCTAGATATGGGGCCCAGCCACAATCTAATGCCCAAAGCTGTCATGGAAGAGTTAGGCCTTGATATCACCAGACCGTATCATGATATTTTCTCATTTGATTCAAGAAAGGTAAAATGCCTAGGATTAATCAAATACCTAGCCATTACCCTAACTCAGCTGCCCATGAAGAGCACGATGATGGATATTGTGGTAGTAGATGTTCCCCCTAAGTTTGGCATGCTGCTGTCCAGAGGGTGGATTAAGAGACTAGGTGGGACATTACACAATGATTTATCTTATGCCACTGTCCCAATTTTTGGAGGGGAAAGTAGGAGATTGTATAGAGAAGCACAATTGGCCTACATCATCAGTGATGAGAAGAATCCTTCTAATCATCCCATTTATGTTGTGGACATTGATTTTGGAGCATGTATCCTCCAAATTGAAGAATCCTAGAAGACCTCATTGCAGCTCAAGAAACCAATAGTTCAGGTTGAGGGAGAGAAAGGAAGTCAGGTTTGGGAAATGTTCTTTGATGGAGCATGTTAAAGGGAAACTGCAGGAGCAGGAGTGGTGTTGATATCTCCAAAGCAAGAAAGCACACATCTATCTTTTAAGCTGGCTTTCCAAGTCACCAACAATATAGTAGAGTATGAGGTTATAATATTGGGCCTTAACGTAGCTAAATATAGAGGAATAGAAAACATAAAGGTATTTGGAGATGTTGATCTCATCATTTAGCAAGTACACAAAACATTTCAAGCGAAGCACCCAAGGCTGAAAGCATACAGAGATGAGGTATGGAGACTCAAAGATTCTTTTAATAATTTTTGTATCTCATACATCCCTAGAGTTAAAAATCAACTTGTTGATTCCCTCGCTGTGTCTGCTAGCATGTTTATCCCTCCCATGCCTCCCAGACTAGTTTATGAAGTTCAGATGAAATATAGACCATCCTTGCTTGATAATGTCTAGCATTGGAAAGTTTTTGAAGATGATGATGAAGTGAATAGATTTCTGCAAGTCATTGATGAATTCTCTGAAATGAAAATTGATCAAGAGAATGAAACCTTGGAAGAAAGTCCCCAGTCTCAGCTTAGAAACAAAATTGGCAAAGATAACATTGTCCAACTACCCAGCACTTAGATACCTAAAGGCCTGGTTCCCTTAGAAAAGATGTTTGACCAAAATGATGTGCCTTATAAGGCTTCCCAAAAATAATATCAATCTGCAGTCTATAAGCATAACATAGGGAGTTCAGAGCATGCAAGATATATAAATCTATCCACCCGTCTATCTACTGCCCAAAGTTCTGAGTACTACAATTTAATGAAGAAATTTGCTAATGTTTTCTCCTGGGAATATAGTGACCTGAAAACATATAAAAAAAATATCATCCAACATAAAATCCCTTTAGAGAAAGACACCATCCCGTTCAAACAGAAGCTAAGACCAATAAATCCTTTGCTCCTCCCTCTGATTGAAAAAGAAATCAAGAAGTTATTGGTTGCCAAAATCATAGTCCCTCTCCGATATTCAAAATGGGTAGCCAATTTGGTAGTGGTAAGGAAGAAAAGTGGAGAAAGCAAGCTCTGCATTGATTTTAGAAACTTAAATAAATGCTCTAAGAAAGACAATTATCCTCTACCCAAGATGGAGCATTTACTGCAAAAGGTCTCAGGAGCCAAAGTAATGTCTTTCCTAGATGGATTTTCAGGGTATAACCAGGTTGCTGTACACCTAGATGACCAAGAGAAGACTACATTCACCACTTCTTAGGGCACTTTTATGTATTCCAAGATGCCTTTTGGGCTGATGAATGCTAGAGCCACCTTTCAGAGAGCTATGGATATAGCATTTGTGGGAGAGAAGGATAAGTTTGTCCTTATCTACCTTGATGATATAACAGTATACTCCAGCAGCCATCAAGACCATTTGCAACATAAGTGTTCTTGAAGTGCAGAAGGTTTGGGATTTCAGTCAATCCTAAAAAGTTGCAGTTTGCTTTAGAAGAAAGCAAGTTGTTAGGGCATGTTGTTTCTACTGCAGGTGTCAAAATTGACCCAGAAAGAGTAAGAGCAATACAGACCTTGTTTGTCCCAAGATCAAAGAAGGATATCCAGTTCTTTTTGGGCAAGATAAATTTTATAAGGAGGTTTATCCTAAATTTTGCAGAACTGGTAAAGCACATTACCTCCATGTTGAAAAAGGGGTCAGAGATAAAATGGATTGATGCAACAAGAAGATCCTTTGAATCTATTAAGAAATATATTATGGAAGCTCCTACTTTGATCAGCCCAGATTACAGCAAGGATTTCCATATATTTTCATTTGCCTCCGAGGACACCCTTGCAATAGTTTTGATGCAAGCAGATGAGGAAGGCTCAGAACATCCAGTGGCATTTTTCAGCAAAACATTAAGGGATGCTGAGCTGAGGTATGATATCATTGAAAATCAGGCATATGCTCTTATCAAATTTTTGAAAACCTTCAGAATTTACATCCTGCATTTCAAGGTAATTGCATATGTGTCCTCTGCTTCAGTTTAGGATGTACTAACACAACCAAATTTTGATGGAAGAAGGGCTAAATAGATTCCAAAGCTTATTGAATTTAACATAGAATTGAAGCCCACCAAGCTTGTTAGGGGTCAATGCCTTGCCAAATTGATGGCTAAAGAAAATTGCAGGATGCTGGACATAAATCTCATAAGCACAATTTCAGAATATGGTCAAACAAAAGAAGGGAAAACAACTGAACTAAGGCAAAATTAGTCATTGGCCAAGAATATAGCTTCTTGTGAATGGTATTCTGCAATAACTCAATTCTTGCTAAAGCTAGAAATTCCTCCAGACCTTAGTTCGAGCCGAGCTAGAAATATCAAGCTCAGGGCAACAAAATATTGTATTCATGAAAATATGCTCTACTAGAGGGACCCCTCTGGAATTCTTTTGAGGTGTTTGGACAAAGAAAAATCCCTGGAAGTGACTCAGTAGTTTCATTCGAGCATATGTGGAGGACATCACTATTGGAAAACTACAGCTCACAAGATCCTCAGAGCTGGGTACTATTGGCCCACCTTATTTTCTGATGTCTTTTCATTTGTTAAATCTTGTGATAGGTGGCAGAGATTTGAAGGGAAACAACAATTGAAGTCCTTGCCCTTAAAACCCATACATGTTAGAGGCCCTTTTCAGCAGTGGGGCTTGGATTTCATTGGAGAAATCAATCCACATTCTAGTGGCCAACACAGATGGATCTTAGTGGCCACTGATTACTTCACTAAATGGATTGAGGCCGTCCCTACCAGAAAAGCTGATCATCATGTGGTCATGAAGTTTTTGACAGAGAATATCTTCACAAGGTTTGGTTGTCCACATAAATTAGTTATAGACAATGCAGTAGCTTTCAAGGCAAAATAATTGGTGGACATGTGTAACTCAATGGGCATTAAGCTGGTTCACTCCACCTCATACTACCCTCAAGGTAATGGTCTAGCAGAATCTTCCAAAAAAAGCCTGATAAGGATAATTAAAAAGCTATTGGAAGACAACAAGAAGAGTTGGGATTCGAAGCTCAAGTATACACAGTGGGTTGATAGAGTAACCACCAAGAAATCCATAGGGAATTCCCCATTCAAGCTGGTATATGGCACTGAGGCTGTGTTCCCAATTCAGTTAACTCTCCCATGGCAAAGTTCTTGCAAGAAGAGCGGAATGAGGAAGAGGACATGGCAAGAAGAATCACTAATTTAGTAGAGGTACATCAAGTCAGAGAACAGCTGGTCGAAAAGTTTGTAGCACATCAAAGGAAGATCAAGGAAGCTTTTGACAAGAAGACAAAAATAGAAATTTTTCAGGTTGGAGACTTGGTTCTTAAGTGGGATGCACTGAAAGAGAAGAAATGAAACCATGGGAATTTTGATGCTTTATGGACAGGGCCTTTTATCATTTCTCAGATCCAAGGGAACAATACTTTCATGCTGCAAAGTATGGAAGGAGAAATAGTTTTTGATGGCCCAATTAATGGACATTTTTTGAAAGTTTATGTTGTTTAAGGTCTTCAGGCCTTAAAGTTGTAAATATGTTATTTTATCAGTTTTAGTGTAGACTCAATTAGACTCCATGCCCAATGGAACACTAGTAAATTTCGCTAATTTGGTTTTTGTAAGAAAGGCAATGGTCTGCAATTCTTGAGGCCTCACAGGGAGGACCTCATCCCCAGAAGGTGCCAGTGTTAGCTCTGCTATAACTAGGGTCTTTTGAAGGCCGAATGTAAGCTTGGTCATGTTGATCATGCTTAAAATAAAGTTCACAATGGTCATCTTCATTCTTCTCCTTTACCCCATCTACTATCTTTCACCCCTGCTGCCTCTGTTTTTCCTCTAATATCCGGCATAAACCCCTATTTCTTCAAGCCTCGAGCGCAAAGCTTAAACCCCCATAACATCACATCCACATGACCTCATGCTTCCATAACCCATCGTCACCTTTTAACCATGGCCATAGATTGTCGTGCCCCGATCCAACGGTCCTCCGTCGCGCCTGATGAAAATCCACGTGATCAAATCCCCACCGTCTGATCATCTCTGCCGTGATCAGACGGTGTTCGCTCTCCCCATGACCACAAAGTAGCGGCACATTAACGCGTGATGGAGAGTTGTTTTCCTCTCTCCTCGCTACCACGCATCGCGTGCTGAGTGGGATCATGCGCCATCGCCGATTACCGCCCAACCCCTCAACAGTGGTGGATCAAAACCGCTTATTGCTCAAACCCATATTCCCGCTCGATAACATCCTTGCATTTCTGCCACCTGACGACCGTTGGATCTATCCGCTCGAGATCCAACGGCCCATGCTCACCCCACTCCCATATCTCCTGATACCCTCAACCAAGAAATCCCCACTGTTTATCCTCTTGATCCGACGGCCAATTGATGAGCCCCGAAATTGGGTAACTTATTAGGCTCATTTTGCCTAACTGTTCTTCATCAATCCACCATTTTTCATAGTTTATGCATGTTTTTTGAGTATATTTATGTTAGTTGAACGAATGAGAATAGTCACTTGACCAAGAAGGATAAAATGTGGTTATTGCAAATTTTTGGACAAATTTTGGACCAAGGCCAAGCATTTATGAGCCAGATGACAGCCAAGCATGAAAGAACAAGGGTGAGGATTCGTAGGAAGCATGTCTCCTACACAAAATGGCCCCTTCCTCAAATTATCCACCCTCAGCTCAGAGTTCAGCAGGCCACCAAAAAGGATTCCCAAGGGCCGCCGAGCAGTTTTGTGTAAAGTGACTGATCATTGGCAGTTTGAGCAGCCGAGACCCTTGAGTTAAGGAGGGCTTTTGGAGACCCTCGTAGTGTATAAGAAGGAAGGCTTCCAGCCTTCGTAGGTTACTTTTTGAGCAGTTGTATTTTGCACTACAGTGCTATTAGTTTTTTAGCTCATTTTGTAGCTTATGTTGTACAACTTTCTTTGTGACATGGTTATTTTTGAGTAATGGAAAGCAGTTTCATTTGGCATCAGTTCTGAGCTTTTTCTTAGGAGCCTGTAGCTCTTGGGGTTGTGCCCAACCCAAGTGCCAAGGCCTCCTTTGTGTACTATTATATATTTTTCATGTCTTTGCAAAATAATTTCTGTTAAGTCGATTAAAATCTTGCTTGGTTGCCTAGGTCATAGTTGATGATTAAAAATACTTTTCATGTTCAAATTGATTTTATAGGTTAATAACAAAGAAGATCTTTAGAAAAATGCTATCAAGCACCCCTGATCTCACCTCTCCTTCTGTGGGACCATGAGCTGAGACCAAGGTGTCCTTGCCACCACCAAAAACATTGTCTCTACTTCATCATGCAATTGTTAGTATTAGATTCTCATTTACAGAAGTTGATACCAGTTATGGTTACATGCTCAGGTTCGTGATTGCTTAGTTTGAATAGCTATTTCACATTATTTCATTGCAAATAAACTTCTGTTCATTTTCTTTGCTGTTATTTAGGTTAGATTAGGTTAAAGTAGCTAGGTCCTTGGTTTTCTGAGTCTTTGTTTGTTCAGTTTGGGAAATAACTTGCAGAGCACCTGTAATACCTCTCTATCTACCCTTACTCCATCAATCCCACCTGATCCATCCCCTAACTCATATTCTTGCCTTACATTTGCTACATTCTCTCGCTTTGCCCTAAATTCCATATTTTTGTGCAACATTTCTCTACCCCTCCTTGAACAAATCCAACCATCCTCACCACTCCTCAGCTCCATCCACCAAGTCCTGGACATCCTCACAACCTTACCTCACCTCCATACCCACTTCTTCACCTTTCTTCCTCCATCAACCCTGCAAAATCCCCCTTTCGGAACATCTTGTAGAAGTTACAGAACATCCTGTAGAACCCCTGCAGACTTCTTGTAGAAGCTCACGAAAGTGGTTTCTTGATATCCAAACACTGTGAAACTCTCTGGAAGGGTGCTAGGGACCCCTTAGGTCCTCTTCTCACCTTCCCAACCTCCTGCAAGTGCCTCACCAGTTCCATTCCTCACCTCGCCTCTGCACAGTCAACAACAGTCGAACACATGCAAGATAATTCCACAAATATGATTGAAAAATACAAAAAGATGTTCCTTTTTCAGATTCCACTTTATAGATAGCTTAGACAAATGCACTTTACCTTTCCAAGAATCAATGGCATCTTTTTTAGTAGCTTTCATCCTTTTTCTTGCATCAGTAGCGTTAGCTGGTAATGCTAGGGTTTGCTAGGGTTTGCATTTCCTGTCAGCTTTTCAGTTTCTTTCTGCAAGTAGATTAGCCTCCTTTGAGTTAGCTTTCATCCATTAGTTAAAAAGCTTCTTCTAAGAGCTCATAGAAGTTGGCTTAAGCTCCTAGCAGACTTGTGCTAGCTGACCAAGTGACAGCCACGACAAGAGCTAGTACTTGTGCATATAGCATCGTCACTTCCAAGTTTGTTATGAACTATTGGGTTGATAAAAGTAAAGAAGGGAGTCCCAGGAGTTGCAACATTATTGCTGCAATACTAGATCCCACCACTAGTCTCGCTCCTCCATCCAGCTCGTACATTCGCCATGCATTCCACTTACCCTGACCATTCCATGCACCCGAAGGATGAAGACAACCGCCTACCAGTACCCGGTGCATTTGCTCCTCAACAACCGCATTCAACAAATAGTATTGCTGAGGAGGAAAAGGATGAAGCACGAATAGATAACTGCATTTAACAGTTATGGGGCCTCATCGATACAAGCATTCCAGCTGCCCGAGAGGATAGCAAAGCACAGGAAAGGATCGGATTCATCCATTACAGCAAGAAAACACACTTAGAGACTCCATCAGGCAACTAAATGCAGTTGGTGGTCAATTACGACCCCTCCATACTTAGAATGGCTGTGTGCCTTTGTATTGAAACTCTATATATACCTAGAAACAAGATGAAATTAGGGTTGATGGTTGATGTTTTGATGTAAGGTTAAATTTCTGGAGACTGTAACTATTTCGATACTTGCAGCATCTCGTCTTCATTTTCAGCTAATACAAGCTTCTTTTGCTGTTGATTGCTCACTTTCCATTCTTCTTCTGTTCCAAGCTATGCCTAATATGCTATATTTCTGAGCTCTTGATGTTTAACATTAGAGAATCTTTCATCCTATCTCCGTGTTAAAGTCTTGTATGTATCAATGAATAAGTTATTTAGGTTTCTTTTCACCTAGTGCCAAAGAGCTGTCATCCTGTCTGTGCATTAGGGAATTAGATTTGTAGACTTCTTTACTGGTTGTAGCTGGCCATCACATGGTCTTGTGCATCTGCTAGTGTGGTCAGTATTCTCCATATTCACCCAATCCTTAAATTGTGAGTAATTGGTGGTCTAAAGCCTTGTAGTCCGGGGGTGTTCATGCATGTCTGGAGTCAAGCAAAAGTAGAAGTGGTTATCTGGCTTGAACAAGCATCATTCCTTCCATTCATCCATTTGCAACATTAAGTTGAATTTTTATGTTCCCGAGCATCTCCGAGCTACAACCTAGGATAGTTTCTTGGGGTGATAACAATAACTATCTTCAATATCAAGGGAAAAGAATATATCTGGTGGGGAAATGTGAAGAGTGTTAGAGGCAAATAGACAAATGATTTTAGTTGGCATGAGTTTAAAATACTCTTCAAAAATAAGTACTTTTCAGAGAGATATTAAAATGGAAAGGATAAGGATTTATATGAGATGAAGATGGGATCTATGATAGATGAAGAGTATATGACTAATTTTTTAGAGTTGTTGAGGCATGTGTCACATCTTAAGGATGAGAAGAAAAAATTCCAAAGGTTCATTAGTGGGTTTTCATTAGCATTTAAAGATAAGATTGAGTATGATGAGCCTCAATCATTGGAGGAAATCATTGGGAAGTTGAAGAACTGTTATGATTACTCTAATCATAAGTATGAGACTTATTGTGATTGGAAAGGGAATGAAAAGACTAAAAGGAAGTGTGTTAAGAACAAAGGAAGACCTCATGATGCAAGTAATAAGGAGAATGTAGCACCTTATAAGAAGTTCAATGTAGTTGACAGAGGACATGGGTTTCAGTCTGAGGAGTAGAATAAAGGTGATGACATGAAGCCTTTGTAGTGTTGGACTTGTAGTGGAGAGAATTGAAGGAGACATTATCCACAAAATCATGGTGACAAATGTCAGCTTTACACTACTCAGGAGGAACAAACAGTTTGAGATGTTGGACAATGTATTCCTCAAACTTATGCAACAATGGATATTAGGTAGGTTGATTGTCAGGCATCCATTATTGATATGGAAGGTAAGCTTAGTCATCAAGTTGTGTATATTTTTATTGACCCTAAATCTAACTATAGTTATATCAATCATGACCTATTGGATAAGTGTTTCTTGAATAAATAAGTGCATGCAGAATCTTGGTTGGTGCAGTTGGCTACAAGGACCAAGAGAAGAGTTCATCATTGGGTGAGAGCTTGTGCATTTGAACTTAATGGTATGCCTACATCAACGCATGTAAATGTGATTCCTTTGGGTTCATACAGTATGTTGTTGGGCATGGACTTTTTGTTCATTCATAAGACTTAGGTAGATCGTTATGAGAAGGATATTGAGTGCTTGGATGATGATGGGGAAAGAAGAAACAAACATCAATGAGATTGGTTACAACTATGTAGGAAAAGAATAGTTGCAATAAGGGATATGTATTGTTTTTGTTTGCAATTCATATTTCTAGTGTCAAAGGGAAGGATGTTAAGGATGGTGAAGTTCTGAAGAGGTATCTAGTTTTGCAGTAGTTTCAGCATGTGTTTTCTTTGGAGACTTTAGATTTCCTCCACATATGGAAGTGGATTTCTCTATTGATTTGGTACAAGGAGAAGCACTAGAATCAAATGCCCCTTAGTACGAGCACTCCATAGTTGGTGGAATTGAAGTTGTAGCTTAAACAAATTCTTGATAGGGGATATATTAGGCTATGTGTACCGCTTTGGGTTGCACCGGTGTTATTTGTAAAGAAGAATGATGATACTCTCAGGTTGTTTATTTTTTACAAGAAGGTGAACAAGGTGACTATCAAGAATAGGTATCCTTTTTCACATATTGATGACTTGTTTGATCAGTTAAAGGGAGCAGAAATGTTCTCAAAGATTGATGTGAGATCAAGATATCATTGGGTGTGCATCAAAGAATAAGATATTTACAAGACCGCATTCTGTACTAGGTATGGACATTATGAGTTCATAGTGGTTCATTTTAGTCTTGCTAATGCTCCAACAAATTTCATGTGTTTTATGAACAATGTGTTACATCCTTATATGGACAAGTTTGTGATAGTGTCTATTGATGATATATTGATATATTCTAGGAATGAGGAAGATAATGGAGAGCACCCGGAAGTAGTATTAAGATTTTTGAGAGAGCATCAGTTGTATTTCAATCTTAGCAAGTGCAGTTTCTTTTAGACTAATGTTCATTAATTAGGACATGTTGTTTCCAAGAAAGGTATAGTAGCAGAATTGGAAAATATTAAAGTTATCATGGAGTGGCTAGCTCTTAGGAATGTGGATGAGTTTAGATCATTTATGGGACTAGTAGGTTTCTACAGGAGGTTCATCAAGAACTTCTCATATATTTCCTATCCTATTACATCTTTGTATCGAAAAAAATGAAGTTTGAAAGCACTGACGAATGTTCAACTAGTTTTGAGTAGTTGAAATATTTGCTTACAAATGCACCGGTCTTGAAGATCGCAGATCTTGATAAAGAGTTTGAGGTTTCAATAGATTCTTGTAAGAGAAGACTTGGTAGCATCATGATGTAGGAAGGGCAAATGTTATGCTATGAGTCAATGAAGTTGAATGAGAATGAGTAGAACTATGTGACTCGTGATCTTGAGTTGGAAACTATCATTCATGCCTTGAATATGTGATCATAGTGGGTTGGGGTACTTGTTTGACCAACCCAAAATGAATGTCAGGAAAGCTATATGGTTGGCTACTTGTTATAGAAATATTTGGGCACTGTAACCCCAATCACATATGTCCATAAACCAAGGGCTTCTAAACCCCTAAAAGTGTTGTTTCATACCCTAAAAGTTCACGGTCAATTGGTTACATCACTTCCCAGAAGTTCTCCCTGAAAAACTACTCAGAACTGGTCAAAACTGGACCATATAGACTGCTCCATGCTGAGGGTGTGATGCATACTGAAAAGCCCTTTTTTAGGGTGTGATGAGTGAGAGCAGACAAATGCTAGAGGCAATTTCCTAGGTGGAAACCCAGAGAATCTTCTAGAAACTGCTCATATGACACTTGCCTCTCTGAATTCACCTAGGGATGAGTAAGAGATCGCGAAATCTCCAAGTGGAACCAAGAACTATTAGTGAAATGACACTAATCAAAAACTAGAAGTTGACTCACCCATCTACAAACATCTATATGTGGATCCCTCATCCCAGAGATCCAGAGGCTGAAATTTTGTATTTGTAAGGAAGTGTTGTTGGTTTCTCTGTGAAACATTGTATTGTTGGGTGATCTAGCTTTTCATGAGGTGAAGAGGGCTTTCATGTTGGGAGGATGGCGCTGGATCAGACAGCTGGGTTGTAATCCTCTATTCTACTACTTCTATCAATAAATTTATTTAAGTTTTCCTCCATATAATTGTATATTTTTGAATCTTGTATTTGTGTATGAATTTGTATGGTTAATGTACATCTGATTCTACATTGTTTATGGTTATAGATCTCTATGCCTTGATGGTATTTTGCTGCTTTGACTCTACAGGTGTTCTTTGAAGAGGGACAAGTGAGAAAGGAGTGGTGAAAGCTCTATCAAGGGAGAGAGGAAACAAGAAAGGAGCCAAGCAAAAGACTGAGGTTGGTGCTCTCTGCTTCTCTCTCATCTATCTCTCATAAAGGAAAACACAAGTTACTTTGAATTGTTTGTTTCTAAGATAGCTACCCGTCTTAGTGGGACTAGTAGATCTGAATAGACACTAGTTTTCCTGGAAACAAAATGGCGACTCCATTGGGGAACAAATAGTTTGTTTGTTTGTTTCTATTTGTTTGCTTTATAAACTACAGACGGAGCTTGAAGTTAAGCCAGCTAGCCTTCGAACTGCACTTGCTATGCAAGTGCAAAGTAGATCAACGCTGCTTTAGTTAATCTCTGGATTGGTTTATGAACTGAACATCTGACTTGAAAAATCCTAAGTGCCCTGGTTGTAGCTCAAATAACCTCATTAGATCAGCCCCTATAATTTGTGTTTACTGCCTATCATAAGCTCAGCCTAAATCCCCGAACTTAGCTGCAAACTGTGAGTGAAACTAAGCTCAGTCTCATCCCTGGACCATCGCACTATATCTCATGGGCAGTCTGGATGCATCGCACCTCTCGTGTGCTGCAGGTGAGATGCATCCCCGTTTCCTTTAAGGACAGGTGCGATGATTGAGTGTGACTATTTCTGCCTCTAGATTTAGGTTTTTTCTTCATTGTTTTCAGCTCTATTCAGTGTTTTTGTTGCCTATGATCAGTATATCACTGTTGAAACTCTCTTCCTTTACATTATTAAACCTCCATTGATAAGGAATTATGAGTGTTTTTTTATGTATTTTTCATCATTTACAATCTTCCTTCGCAAATAGTAGCTTAATCTAATTGTCGTCTTTTGATTCGAAAGTGTCGCAACTATCATTTTCAGTCAAGAAAAGAGTGTCGTAAAGTCTTCCTCTTTTAGATAGTCGATTATACTTTTTCCATTGTATTTGATTTGAATTGTCAATTATTTGAAGTGTCGAAAGCGATTTCCCATTCGAAATTGAAAGTGTTGTCTTAGTTTTCCTTTCGTTTTTGAAAATAAATTGATAAACTATCACTTTGAGGAAAAGTAATTCAGATCTGTACTTAGTTTTCTTTTTTTCATTCTCACATTAAGAAAGCGGAAAAGCAAATACATGCATGTGCATTTGCATTTAGACTGCATGCAGAAATTGATTTAGGAAAAGTGCATTTAGTGTGTGCTCTCTGCTCTATGTTGAAAGAATATTTATCTTCTTTCCTTAGTAGCTAAGATTTTCATTGCTAAAAGAAAATAAACAATTTTTTAGCATCTTAGATTTCATTTTAGGAATTGTACATCTACATCACATAGTGAACCTTGAAAGGCAAACTTCTTAAGAAAGATCAGCTATAAAATAAACCTCAATGAACATAAAAACGCTTTGGAACCTAACCCATAATATCTAGAAGTCTAGGCTCGAGACGTATTCTGGCGTCGAAAATCTTGGTAACTATCGTTTTCATTGTAGGTTGGGTGATTCCTCCTCTTTGATATGACAAGTGCCAGTACGGACTTGTGCTCCCATGTGTTATCACTCAAGTTTTCCCAGAAGTTGTAAGAAGGGGAAAGGGGGCCGAGGTAACCACAAACCAATATTTTAGATACAGATTCTAGCCAATCTGTATCCAGAGAGGGCTCTCTCTTTGAGTTTGATCTTTGTTTTTTAAATATATTAGGCTAGTTGTGAAATTTAGGAGCTTTGTTTGAGTTTGGGTGGTGAGATTCAATAGTAGAGGGGTAGGACTGACTAGTTTAGGCCATTGGGCTAATGGAGCCAAAGAAGATGGCTTAACTGGATTAGGTTTCTTAACAAAGGATGATTTTACAGAGCAAGATGTTCAAACAAGGAACAAACAAAGATTTGAAATAAATGGAATGGTTTCAAAATGGGTGAAGAGCAGTTAAGAATCCTTCAACCTTTTGAAAGGGAACTTGAATTGATTACTAATAAAGAGCAGTTAAGTATTCTTTCAGTAATAATCAAAGTGAAAGAAATAGAAAACAGGAGCAATCAAGGTTTCACTATTTATTCTAATTCAAAAGAAAATATAGAGAATAATAACAATTAAAAACAGAGTGCAGTCAAGCTTATTCTGAATTACTCTTTTTCGTTTATCATTCAGATATGAAACATAGATGATATAAAAAACAAGGAAAACTTTAAAACACAAGGTATAGAGAACTTATTGATCCTGTGTTTGATTCAATAAATCTGTGGAAAGTCCCTTGCCTCAATTCTTTATCCAGCAAGTCATACGAAAGTTTGGTCCAATCAGCACTTTATTCCAAAATAACCAATATTACAGCAATGTATATGAATCCACCCCCAATACTCCAATTGAGGGGGTATTTATACAACAAAATTTACAAAAAATATCTCATAATAGAGTGAGATAGATTCTAGGGTGACTAATCATATTTTACAAGAAAATAGAGACAACTAGTCTCGAAGATAGGAGAAAGGTAAATTGATGTTGTGCTATTCCTTTTCTTGCTGAGTGTGCTAGAGGTAGACCCTTTTATTTGGCTTGCTGTTGTCTTCTTCAGTAACTCTGTGTTGGCTACCTTGTTTTGTCTGATACTCTTTACCTGTTATAATACACTTCGACCTTTTTGACCCCGATTCATCCTTGTTCATCTTACTATGGTAAATAGCTCAAAATTTACCTTTTACGAAAGATGAATTTACAAAATTTCCAACATATCTTTCCACCATTTTTACTCTGGCAATTTGTGTTTCTGAAGTTTCCTCAGGGTCTCATCAGTTCTGAAAAAGGTAGGCTGGATTGGGAACAAGTGCTTTATCTCATGCTCAACATAGAATAATTTCTCTAAGTTGTCATAGAAAACTCGGCCTGTGGAGAGTGCTTTTATTCTTGATGCACTTGTTGATGAACTAGCTTGATTGCCAACATACTTATTCAATTTATCTACATAATCTATGTGCTTCATTAATCTGTCATTAATCACCAAAGGACTTGGTAGCTGTAGAGCCTCTAACCTACACATCATCATCCACTATTACCTATTGTTTTTCATCATTTATCTCTCTCCTTCATCTCATTTTCCATGTAAAACCACCCAGATCATTACATTAGATGTCATTAAGCATGATCAAGTGAGCTTTGCTAATGTGTGACTGTTTTGTTTAGATTTTGACATATTTACAGGCATTCCACAGCTCTCTGCCGATTCCACAGCTATTTGATGATTCCACAGCCATCTGGAGATTCCGCAGCCTTTTTGTTGTTCTCAAGGTTCCACGTGCCATTTTTCCAAAAGAGCCACATGGGTACTTAGGTATCAAGGTGCTCGAGGTTCCTGTGCCATTTGTTCAATCATCCATGTCATCTGTACCTCCGGTCAAACAGGGGCAAGATCCGGTCAACGAAGGCAGCTTAACGATGATGCGTAAGCTGTTGGGTCACGTCAGCTCAAACGGTGACTTGCCCGTGTTTCGCAAGATGTGGGGGACATAATCCAACTCTGGATTCAATGCCCATGACGACCAGGACCTCCAGCTCACCCACGCAGGCTCATGACATGTTATTGCAGTTTTAATTATGCATGACAGTTTGTTTATTTTCAGTTTTAGCAGCACGCATAGGCTATCCTTCAGATGCCTATAAATACTTGCGTCTGTGTACGCTTATGTTAACTTTTACTTGCTGTATTTTTACGAACTTGTTGTAATTTTCGTGCATTCCCAAGACTCTGTTTTAATAGTGCTATTCTAGCACTCTTGACTGTGAATTTTTGCACATGGAGTAATAGAAGCAGTGTTGTTTTGAAGCTTTCAACACTTTGAGTCTTCTTTGGGTTATGTGAATGGAGGGCCCCTGTTCATATTAACCTTGTATAGTATTTTTATGTTCAGCATGTCCTTTTCTTAACGTATGTACATCATAATTCACTTCATTTTAATTCATTTTGAATCCTTTCTTTAAGATGATCAGCATTGCTCTTTTGCAGGTTTTGACTCGGGATTACTTGTGTGTTTATGTGTTTGCTTTATATCTAGTGGTAGTTTCAGTTGACAGATTCAAAGTTGCTGCCTTTACTTTATTTCCATAGCTAATTTTTAGTCTTATTTCTCAAATCTGTCTGCTAACATATGAATGGTCTCTTTATTATAAATTGTTTATCTTTTTGAGATCAGAATACTAATAACTTGCAGCTAACTTTGGGTACTTTTTAGACTACTCTTTAACTACTTTCTAATCGTGCTTTACACAGTACTATGTGATAGAGGCAGAGAGTTAGAAAGAGCAAAATATTATCACTAGTCTTTAAAGTAGATTTTTCTCATTTTTATCATTTCTTAGACTTACCTTTCGCTACTTCCTAATCGTGTCTTACACAGTACTATGTGTTAGAGGCAGAGAGTTAGGAAGAGATAAACATTATCATTGG
>APFE030864181.1:19820-30664 GCA_000404065.3 Pinus taeda | reverse complement strand
ATATTTTAAAAACAAAAACATAAAATACACTATAATTTATAATCAAATTTAAAAATTTTAAAAATTAAAAATTGAAAAATTAAAATTCATACAAGAAAAAATATTGCTAGGCCGGCCTTAGGCTAGGGTGGGAAGCCTAGATGCCCCTAAGAGTGGCTTCCACCCCTTCTACTCCCCATGAGATTTGAGCCTATGACCTTATGGGAACACAAAAGTCAATTGGTCTACACCTCAAGGGTAACATGATAAATCTATCACATGTACAAGATAGTAAACAAAAAACTTTGCATGATTGAAAAATAATATGATAAGTTTGGCCTACTTTTATGAGAACACAATATAATATGTTAAAGCAATTATATGGAAAGTTCAATTTTGCCTATTATTATCTCTTAGTGAGCAGGTAGAGCATTGGATATTTTAGTTAAATCGATATTAATTTGGGTTTGACAAAAAAATGTAAATGTAAATTTATTATTTTTTAATAAAAAAATATTTATTTATCTTAAACTTCATTGGTTGAAGTCTTATTTTGCAATGCTTTCAAGTGAGTTTTGTATTGTACCATCCAATCAAATCAAATTTAGATTAAAGCATATCATTTCTCTATTCAAAAGAACATAATCAATAGTAAATCAAATCTGTATCAAAGGTTTTGAACATATATATCTTTCATTAGATTTTATTAGGTAAATTGCTTGAAAACAATGAGTCTAATATTGCAATCATTGACCGGTATAACTTACAAATAAAAACAAAATCTTTGTGTCTTAACCATATTTAATAGAGACACTTACTAAATTAAAATACCATAAATATCGTGCTCAACATAAATTCAATAACAATAACTTACGCTTATACAATAAGCATTATAAAAAAATAAAAATAATAATAATATTAATAAAAAAAGTTAAACAAATATTCATGTAATTTATTTTACAATTAAACCAAAAACAACTTTGTTAAAATTATTATAATTAAAATTGGTGTGTTAAAACTGGTGAAGCATTTTTTTTAAATAAAAGACGAACTTAATCTACCACCTAAAAAGAATAATCTTAGTATTCTTGTTTCCCTATTCGTCTAATAGAGTTATTTTTTCTTAAAATAAAGTACAACTAGATTTTTTAATGAGAAATTCCCTCCTAAGTATGCGTGAAAACGTGAAAGAGTATCGTCACTTAAGAAAATAAAAATCAAATTTCCACGCAACATACAAAAAGACAATAGGAAATTTTGGAAAGAGGTTGCTACTTATTTTTTGACGTCTTATATTAATTTATAAAATATTTAAATATTTTTAATATTTAATAATAGAAATATTCATGAATTATATATTTTTTTAATTTAAAAAATATAAATATAATATTTATTTTAATATTAATTTATAAATATATATAATTTTTATTTATTTAATTTTATAATATTTAAAATATTTTAAATATAAATATAATAATTTTATTATGTGTAAAAGTATTTTTATAGTTTTAATAAATTAGGGAGATTTATAATTTTTTTAAGTATTTTAACATGGAGTTGATATATAAATTTGAAAAGGATTAATAATACAAATTATTTCAATCCTAATTATAAATAAAATATTTCAATATTTTTTTATTGATGATTTTTCATGTCACTCATTAAATAGAGTGATTCTAGAAAAACAAGCTTTAAGTCAGTGTTAATCAAATCTTCTTCATGCAAGGCCAATAAGGATGGTTTCTCTTTTAGACAATGAGAAAAAAGAGAAAATATCATTCTTTTGATTTATACCTCTATATCCTAGTTTAGTCCAACAATTTACATAATCAAAAACAGAAATCATATACGAAAGATAATTTTTTACCCAAATATATGCATTATTTATTATTATTATTATTATTATTTCCAATATTCAATTTCCATAAGTAAGTATTATTTTTATGTGAAACTACCTAACCTCCTTTTCCCTGTTTACTTAGTCATTTACAATACCATTTACTAAATTACATACTTAACCATTTTCAAAGATGTGCATATTTTTTTTCTTTTTCTCCACTAAGTATTATTTTTATGTGAAACTACCTAACCTCCTTTTTCCCTTTTTACTTAGTCATTTACAATACCATTTACTAAATTACATACTTAACCATTTTCAAAGATATGCATATTCTTTTTCTTTTTCTCCACACATCTCAAACCCATTCTTTTATCATTTAATTGTGTTTACCTTTTTGTTTTTCTATACTCCCTCACCTCACTTTTGGATTATATTATTTTTTACATTATTTCTATTAAATTCCTTTGGATTACCTCCTTTATGAAACATAGAAACAAAGGATGTGCATATTCTTTTTCTCCACACATCTCACACCCGTTCTTTCATCATTTAATAGTTTTTACCTTTTTATTTTTCTAGACTCCCTCATCTCACTTTTGGATTATATTATTTTTGTTAAGTTCCTTTGGCTTATCTCCTTTATGAAACATGGAAACCAAGTAGACATATCATAGGGTGGTCCACTTGGAAGGTATTAGATGGACACTGATGACTAAGCTTAACACAATGACTATGTAACCCATCCAAAAGTTAAGCAAGATCAAAGTTTAAAAAAAAAAAAAAAATACTATATGCTTTTCCTAAATATTTTCACTGAGTAAATATTAGTGTTACCATACATGTTATGATTTCCAACAAGATCTGCATATTACAATATTTGATTATTTATATGTAAAAAAGTTTGGTCCTATTTGATTTGACATGTTTGGAAATATTTAACAATTAAGGATTTATGATATTTCACAGTAATCGAAGGTTATAGTGTTAAACATTATAGGCCCATTATCATTGATGTGAGACAGACCTTTTTACTGACAAGGTTATCCGGCATAAAGGTAGGACTTTATGACTTAACTGTGGCTATATGCATTTCGGCCTCTCTTCATTTATGCCACCACTATGGCCTCCTTACAGCTATATTAATGCGCAGCTTAAGTGATTTCCTAGGTGGTGAGGTGGCTCATCGGAAAACTTTAATGGGGGTCTGTTCCAATGTCGACCTTGGGATTCGCCTTGCTTCTGTGATCTCCAACTGTTGTAGTGAACGAACGGTGGGAACAGGCTCTGAATTTCTATGCCTCTGGTATAGTCTTTGTTTCATTCTCATTGTTCTTCCCCTGAGGGCATTTCTGTTTGCTCTATATGGAGTCTTTTAGGTGTAGGTGACTCCCTTGCCTTCTGTTTGCAGTTAACATGTAGTTGTGTTTATTCTTTTTGGCTGCTTCCATGAATGTTCTGCTCAATTATTATGGCTCCTTCAATAGTTACCACGAGTTCCCAATCTTCGTTATTTGGCAACAGGCATGAAGGACGGTTTTATATTCAACCCGATTTGGGTAATTTATGAAAATTCCTTTTGCTTTTTGCTTGCACAGTTCTTTCAGTTTCATCTCCCTAATTTCTGATTATTGATTCGAATTATAATCCTCTGTCACTCCTCCTGCTTGGTGGAGGTTCCTTGCAGGTAAAATGATGGCTCTTTAGGACTTAGCTAAGGTTCAGTTCGTCAGCGCGCAGAGCCAAATGCTCAGTTCCTTTCTGGGTACATAAATTTCTAGCCTAGGGTTTATAAAGAGGGTTTTCTCTTGCCGATACCCTTAGTTTTCGAGGGTGGTTTAAACTGAAATTTTTGAAGTTGTTATCGCATATTGTGTTAAATTAATTCCGGCCTTTAATAGGCGTATGATATTTGTCTCATGTAGGGTTGTAAGAAATGAGTAATCGGTCGCCTTTGGTTTATTAGATATTTTGGAAGAAAAAATTGCTTTGCTATTGTAACAAAATGGGCATCTATATTGTTTACTGTATGATTTCTGACTTATGATTTGAGCAATCTTCGAGTTAATATATATGCACTCCTTATTTTGTCTTACACTTCGGTCTAGAGGTCTGTATGCTAAATCATTTGTCTATAAATGGTTACTCTTCGACTGTGTGATAAGATGGAAATTTCATCCCTGCTTACATGATAAGGGTTTGATATTGTATATATAATCTCCTGAAAAGAAAATAGTTGTTATATAAAGGCAAGTCGTTTCCGCTTATTTCCTACTTGATTTTATTTTCCGCATGTCCTAATATATTTAGATAGATCTGTAATCTCGTTTTTTTTTCCATAGTTCTTGTTTTTACTAGATTTACTCGGTCAACACCTAAATGAATGCCTTTGTTTTCTTTTACCCTGGGTTCAGCGTTTTTGCCAATATTTACCGAAAGGTTTAGGCATACTATTATATTTGTAGTTTCACTATTGCCATGTTGGGAAATTCGACGATAACTTCATCAAGTGTCTGTACTGTTAAGGAGTAAAACATACCCAGGTTCTCACTATGTTTATTGCAATTTTCTATTTGGCATAAAGGTTATTTATCTCTTATCTACAGTAGTCGAATTTACATATCGTTTAGCATGCGAACGTCACTTGTCTAATATTTCTTTACTGTGCCTATTTCTTAAAAAGAATTTGATCCTTCGAATGTTCAGAGTAAATAAACTTACCTATAAATTATTGCATAACTTTTCTCATGTCTAATTTTCTTTACTATATCTTTACTTAATAAGATCTTGAGCTACTGGCTTCTAAAATGCCAAATCTAGCTTATGAAAGATTATCACAGGTATCACTTACATATCTGGTATGTACAATATACCAAAATTGATTAGCAACCAAACTTGATCGAATATTTTCCTCCCAACCTTGAGACTACAAGTTAGCAGTCTCCCCCCAATCTATTCCTAACCCCATGAAACTTCTTCTCTCCCTCGAAAACCTTGTTTGTCATAGCTATCTAGTCTCAACGAGATGTAGTTATCACATGCTTCTTGACGTTTCAGCACAATTCTCCTTTTTTTTCCTTTTCCGATTTCAGATACCAAATCCTCTTGATCCTCTTAGGTAAAATACTTAAGAATTTAGTTTAGGGACAAATAATTGTCTCTCATAACTAATTAACAAGTAACAACAATATTTACTAATAACTACAAAATTTACTTTTACAAAACTAAATTTAAAATAGTTTATAGTTTAAAATAGTAACAGTTTGTTTTCTTTGCAGTAAAATGAATATTTACATTAACTAGGGATATTACATCTTCCCCCCCTAAAATTGAACATCGTCCCGATGTTCTCCTTCTGAAAATAGACCTAGAAAGTTTTCTTTCATAACCTGCTCATCTTCCTAGGTGGCCTCTTCCAGCCCATAGTGTTGCCACTGCACTTTAACCTGGGTCATAACTTGTTTTCGTAAAATTACTTCTCTCTAATCTAGTATAGCCAGAGGTTCGACCAAGAACTCACCTTCCAGTTCGACCTAAACATAGCAACAAAATGAGTTTAGTCATTAACCAGTTTGTTTTACTGAATCTATAAAAGATAAACTATATGTATGTATATGTTTTACCTGAATGTCTTGCCATTAGATTACATGATTAGCATCATAAACGTAATTCTTAAGTAGAGAAACATGAAAGACATTGTGTATACAAATGTGACTGGGTAGGGCAAGTTGGTAAGCCACCAGTCCGATTCAAGCTAGAATTTGGAAACCCCCGTAGAATTGGGGTGCTAATTTAGCACATTCAAATCATTGCAAGGTACTTTTATTAGCTTGTACTCTAATGTAAACATGAACTCCTACTTGGAATTCCCGGAAGCTCCTATTTTGATCAACAAAGTTCTTTTTGTCGGTCCCTAACAACTTTTAAACTGACTCGAACATTTCTCACCATCTCTTCCATTTCTTCTAACATGTTTGGCCTTAGCATCAACTTATCCTCTGGACCACTCCAACTCAAGGGTGTCCTGCACTTGCGTCTGTATAATACCTCAAAGGGACTCATCTGTAAGGATGCATGGTATCCGTTGTTATAGGAAAATTTTACCAAGTGTAGGTAATCCTCCCACCTTGTTGGTTGTTGCACTACTACTAGTAGAAAATGAGAAATTAGTGACTAGGTGACTAAGAAAATTAGTCACCAAAAATTTTCTAAGTGAAATACTACCAAAAATGAGAAATCTTAGGTGATCTAACTAAAAATGACTAACATAAGCAACTAATTTATCTCGGTTTAGAATATACGACTAGATAATAAGTAATATAACTAAAAATGACTAACATGAATGACTAATTTAGTCTAGGAAAATAATACAAGAACTACAGTAATATGAATAAATCGTTTATGTTAGTCATTTTAATTGTGTCACTTTAGCAATCTAAACTTACAAGTGATAGGGGATTCTAATACTATTATAAATTGGTTAAAAGGTTAGACTTATATAATATACCTCAACGCACACCTAATTATTTTTTTCCTGTGCCATAACAAAGAATCTTTACTCTTTTCTTCTAGTCTACTAGTGAATTAAATGACGAGTGGTTTAGTGTGTTCCAATAAGAATAAAATTATATATGTAAATGGTTGTTTTGCCAAATCATGAGAAAAAATTGTGTTGGAGCAAAGGAGTTTGTTAATAGCCATAAATGGGAACTTGTTCCAAATGAAAACCCCAACAAAACTAATAAAATATGATTCTATTATATATATCCAAGAATTCCAAATGTATTGAAAGAGATATGAACATGCATTGAGGGTTAGTAGAAGATAAATGTAAGAAACAAAATTGCACTATTTTTATGTTATATTACCCAAATGTTAGAGACATTTGAGAATTATTATCTTCATTTCTATTTAAGTAAATATCTTATTTTCTAGAAATCAATTCCAATTTCCAAGGAATTCGATTAGTATAAAGGTAGAGATGAAAACTTCATCTAAGGGAGGAGAAAAATTTCATGGTAGCTAGAAGATATGTCGTAATGAATCCTAAGATGTTGCTTGTAAATGTTGAGATCAATAAACTTTCCATGGATTCACTACCCATTTGTTGGGCCTTTTTCTTTCTTACAACTTTCTTGTGTTGATTTTAATCTGAAATAAAGTGTTTATGTATTGAACATAGTACAGGGAAAGGATTATGAGTTGTTTTAAACCATATACTATTAGAATACATATTTAAAGGTTATCTTCCATTATACTTTGTTGGATTCATTCTTAGTGCCCAAAAAATTTATTTTCTTCACATCAAGCTAATAAGGACTACCTTACTCTCTATTAGCCCAAGATAAATGCTTTTCTTAATTCTTTCACATTCAATCTCTTAAGTTTTCTGCTTTGTTCTTTTAGAATCTAGTGCCCAATAGATTAGGCTTTTCGTTTGAAGAGTTTACAGTCTTTAATCTTAGTCCCTTTCATTCTATATCCTTATCCTTGTTTCTCCTATTCCTTTTTTTTTAAACTGGTCATTGAGTTTAAAGAATAGGCTACTACTTGGTTACAGTGAGCAACCAACTTTCTTGAAATTGATGTGGGAGCCCCCTTAGACCTAGGGACCAACTTGAGCTGAAAAGTTGATATGTGATGCCTTGACGTAATTCCCAGACAACTGGAAACATCTCAACGGAACAACAAAGCTAATGTGTGCTTGTGAAATAATGAGTGAGACATTCTCTCATGGGTTCCAACATACCCTGACTTCTTTGTTAACAAACAAGCTCCCTTCTTCAAGTGTTGTGCCATGTTTTGCCCAATAATCTACCCCTTCATTATGATACCACTTAATATGAAAAAACATTATTTGTAGAATCTATTTGGACAAGGATTTAATTTGACTTAAGAGACAATTTAATCTAAATTAGTCTCCTAAAGAAGGCCCCTTAATTAGGGACCGAATTCCTACTAGAAAGTCTCCAAAAATAACAATTGATTGTATGCCTTTCTCTATAACCAACAAAAGACCTTACTAAAGAGCCAAGCTTTATAATTTATTGCTTTAGGATTAGGACCCACTCCCCCCCATTATCCTTGTTGAGATATACCCAATTCACCAACTACAATCAAATCTACTTTTTAAAATTGTGCAGATATCAAAATGGACATTACTTTTTATAATTACATTTAATATATATTAATTAACATTAACATACCATGATCATTATTTATATGTAATAATAATATGAATTAAAAGTCTTGTGTTGTTAGCTCGAGTGGTTGTGAGAATGATTTCTTCTCCCATACCATTGGGTTCAATTCCAAGGGGCATTATTGACTCATTGTGATAAAACTCAAAGAGTGGGAACCCCCACCCATGTGATGTTTCAACTCTTGCTAAGTCATAAATTATTGGTATATCCAACTTGTGGGTTATTGAATATACTCTTAGTGTTATATTGGTAGCTGAAATATTTTATCTTGTGCCTTCCCTAGATTACTCCATTGTGTTTCCAATTCACCATGGTTTCCTGTGTGTTTATACATGTGTCATAATTTTTATTTTTATTTTTCTTTATTTAAATGAAATGGCAATTTTTCTTTATTTTCGCTCAAGAGCTTCATCGAGCAATATTTTGAAAGGACCTCTTGCTTCCTTGTCTTTCTTTTCTTATAACATGGGAAGTTGTCAGGGTTTGCAAGGTTGGTCTTGCAAAGGTTTAACCAATTTGAGCCCTAACTCCTTATACCCTGACTTCATTGGGGACATGCAAAGAAAAACAGAGAAAGAGCAGACCACTCTGATATAATTGATCTAGACTTATGCAAGAATCTAACAGAATACAGATATAAACATAAACACATAGATGGAGTAGAAATAAATCTTCATTTCATTAATATCAAAGAACTAAAAGATGCTTACAAAAAAAATGGAAATAAAATAGCCCGGGCGATGGTAGCTTATCTTAAAGGAGATATGTGGCGGCTACATGCCTCTAAACTATGTTACAATGAGGCTCAAGGGCCTTTGTATTATTGAACAACAAGGGAAATCTCTAAACAAAGAAAACCGGAACCCCAAGAGATGGAACACCAAGAGTTTGTGGACGTCGTTGGGGTTACTTGGGCAACCAACTTCTTGGGATCGTAACTTCGTCATATGATCTTCGTTTGGCGCGTACGATACCTCGTTGGCAAGATCTCTATGAGTACTATAATATTTTCCGTGTGCCCTTTTCTATAGCCAAGGGCCTATTATGAAACTCAAAAAAATTGTTATTTAGGGGGTCAAAACAACTCATGAAGTCTACGACCCGAAAAACTGCTAAAAATAGAAAATGTTGCTATAATCAAGGAAATAATGAAACCCACTGGGTGTCTAGGTGGAATAGGAGGTTGGCCACCAATATCCACAAGATCATTCCAGGTATAGATGTGAGCAAATGGAAGGTGACATTTTTACTTCTCAAACAAAATATGCATCATACATATTGGAGAGGCTTAAAATTCAAAACAACAAGCCTATTCTAACTCCAATAACCATGGATTTGAAATTAAGCAAAGAAGATGGCAACAATAATGTAAATCCAACACTATATAAAAGCATGGTTGGTAGCTTGATGTATTTCACTACAACTACACCTGATTTAATGTATGTAGTGAGTTTGGTCACCGGATTCATGAAGACACCAAAGGAGACACATTGGCTAGCACTAAAATAATTGTAAGGTATGTTAATGGAACCAAAGAATATGACATTTTATATACTACAACAAATGATTTTTTTCTAGTTGGATATATTGATAGTGATTGGGCAGGAAGTGTAGATGATAAAAAAAACACATGATGAGACTATATTTTTCATTTGGGTTCGAGAGTTATTTCATGGGCTTCTAAGAAACAATCAATTGTTTCTCTTTCCACAGGTGAAGCTAAATATGTCACAATAATAGGGACAACATGTCAAACAATTTGGATGAGAGGAATGTTGAAATATTTATGGCATGAACAAGAAAAAACAACAAAAAATTATTGTGACAATAATTTTGCAATTGTGATATCCAAAAACTTAGCTTTTTCAGAAAAGAAGTAAACATATTGACACAAAGCATCATATCATTAGGGAGATGTTTAATAATGGAGTTTTTGTTTTGGAACATTACATATCTCAAGATTATGTTGACATCTTCACCCAACCATTAGCAAAAGAGAATTTTGTTCATCTAAGAGGTTATTTAGACATAACTAATGTCAATATTTGTGATTAAGGGGGAGTGTTGGAAACAATCCCAATTACCAAATTAAAAGTTTTGATTATGTCATGTGTGGAGAGTACCAACAAATCAAAACTGTAGATTTTTCTTACAGGTTAAAGGAACATGAGTGTAAATGAAATTCTGAGTTGTGTGCAAGATTCCCATTAATTAGTATCATTTAAACTGGGCAACATGATTTTGCATGCATACTGCCCAATTAATATGTGAGTATGCAATCTCACTCGGAGAGGATAATATTGATTCCTACCTACCACCTAAGCTAAACCCACTTGAGAGGGTGGGAGAGGATAATATTGATTCCTCCCTACCACCTAAGCTAAACCCACTTGACATGAGTTTTTCTGTATTAATTTCATTACTTTTTATGTTTAATATTTTATTTAATTACATAATTATTATTATTTTTAATTAATTATCTAAATCAAAGATTATTTAATAGTAAGTTGATTAATTAATATATAGAATGTTTTGCTCAATTAAATTAATATAAATCCATTTTAAGTATGTTAATAATGTGTATATTTTGAAATAGGATTTTAAAGTTTTAATTTAACATTCAACTTAAAATATTTTTAGAAACAGTGATAATCAAAAGCTAATAATTTTTTATTTGATTAATTAATATATAGAATGTTTTTCTCAATTAAATTAATATAAATCCATTTTAAGTATGTTAATAATGTGTATATTTTGAAATAGGATTTTTAAAATTTTAATTTAACATTCACTTTAAATATTTTTAGAAATAGTCATAAATCAAA
>APFE030864181.1:0-11285 GCA_000404065.3 Pinus taeda | reverse complement strand
TCACCGCCTCTTCTGCAATAAATACAAAGATAAACATCAACATATATTTTGTTTAGTTTATTATTAAACTCAGATATTTGTTTTGTTATATATACATCAAGCAGCAGTGAGATCAGGCAGATTAACCAAGCAGAAAAGAACATCAGTTCTATTTCTCTGAGTGTGTGGAAACAGCGTTAATCTCTCTACAATACAGCACAACAGTGCTGAAATGTAATTTCTGTGTTTTTTGAGAAAGAATGTGCAACAGCATAGCTCACATGAATGAAGCTCTATGCACAACAGTGCTGAGATAGAGTTGCTGTAATACAGTGCTGAGACAAAGTGCCTAGATAGCAGTGCAGACACAATAGTGTCAATTTGTAAGTATACACAGATTGAAGTGCCTCTGAAGCAGACATGTTGAAATCCCTCTGTTAAGAGGTAGATGTTATTTGTGTGGAACAGAAGCGTTCCTTGGTGAATCCCTCTGTTAAGAGGAAGATGCTCTTAAGCATAGATTTGTGGAACTGAAGTGTTTCTGCTGTTATCCCTCTGTTAAGAGGAAGACGAATTTGTATCAGCTGTTTTAGTGTTTAAGAAATACAAGTTTATTGTTTTTCTGATCTTTAGTTGCTGTTACACCAAGCGTCAATTGTCTCACTGTAAATTCATAAGTGATTTTTATGCCCAACTTCTTAAAGTGACTTAGCGTCAAAATCGTGTTGCTGCAACACCAGTTACAGCAACACAGTTTTCTGTTTTTTCTGTGTTATTAAAAAAAAGAGTGTTTTTCCTGTTGCTGCAACACCAAGTCCAGAAAACGAAATTTTCAGTTTTCTGTGCAGAAACAGAGCAGTTTTGTGTTGTCTGTTTGATAAGGAATTTAGCAGCAAATTCCATCATATCAGAGTGTTGTTCTCTGATCTTTTGTGTTTGAAATCACCATAAAATTCCAACACTCCTATGTTGTTTCTCCATATAATCGAGAAAACAGATTTCCAAGCAAAGGTAAATTGATATATCTATGTTCAACTGTGAGGAAAAAGTGAACTTAGTTTCTTAAGTAGAGGGTTTACTTCATTAGGAGCAAATTTTTGAAATTTTAAAAAAGTAACATTGTATTCCTGTATTACATGATCAATCAATTGCAGATTTACACAGACTTCGAACAAAAGAAAATCAAGCCCATCATATTTTTGGGTCACTCCATAGGAGGGGCAGTTGCAACCTTGGCCACATTATGGGTTCTGGGAAAGAGGCTAAGGCAAAGCTCTCCCTTTTATATCATGTTTGGTTGCCCTCTGGTCGGAGATGAAAGGCTTGTTGAAGCAGTTGGCCGTGAGAACTGGGGAGGAAACTTTTGTCACGTGGTTTCCAAGCATGATATTGTTCCTCGGATGCTCCTTGCACCGATTGAGTCAATTGCTAACTCCTTGACTACCATTTTCCCTTATTGGCAGGGCATAAATGTGCTTGATTCTTTAATTCAAGATGCTTGTAGGACTCTTCTGAATCAGATCTTTGTTTCTCCAAGCAGCCCATACAAACCTTTTGGCACTTACATGCTTTGCTCAAGCAATGGTGCACCTTGTATTCAAAACGCTCAGAAGGTTTTGGAAATGCTTAGTTTGACTATGCCAAGCCAACAAACTTCTTTTGATGAGATTGTACAGGCCTGTCTTTCAGAGCACATAAGGTATGATTCTGTTTTGAAGGAGGTTTTGCAAAACTCCATAAGAGGGATACGATCAATAGAGAATTCCAATTCAGAATTCCCTTACGAGATGGGTAATTTATTCCAGCTTGAAGCTATTGGTGTTGGAGCTCAGGTAATACTATTGGTGTTGTGGTTTTTCTGTGTCACAAGATTTCAATTTAAGGATCTCTCAGTCTTTACTGTGCATGTTGTTTTTCCTATTTTAGGGCCTTTTAAGATTTGATATAAGGTTCTATCGTACCACTGTTTTTATCTGCACTTTTGAATTTTACTTTTTTCGTTCAGGCATACTAATTGATTCTTGGTGTTGTTGAAATGGTGATGATAACTTTGTGCAGAATGATCATGCACAGCTTGCCCTACGAAACGCTGGAGAAACTGAAAAAAGGTATAACACAAATGTTGACGAGCTAGCTATTGAATTAAGCCTAATACAAAGTAGCATGGCAGAGCTTGAATGGTATAAAGAGAGTTGTGAGAAGGACGGATATTATGATAAATTCAGGAACCAAGACAAGAAGGATATCCATGCTGATATCTATAGGTTGAGGCTCGCTGGGTTTTGGGATGAGATTATTGAAAAGTGGGAAGGTCATGAGTTGCCAAGTGATTTCGAATCCCAAAATAAGTGGATAAATGCTGGCAATACATATAGAAAACTGGTAGAGCCTCTGGATATAACATATTATTATCGCAATAACAACAATGGCAACTATCTTTCAGATGGAAGACCCAAACGCCATAAAGTTCTTCAGGAATGGATGGAAGCGAAAGAAAAAACTCGCAGTTCAAGAGGCAATTCAAGAGGTCAAAGAAGCCGCGGCAAGCGTGCATCCCTTACTGAGGACTCGTGCTTTTGGGCATATGTAGAAGAGGTTGGGAAAGAACTGGAAAATCTGAAACAAGGCCAACACCAAAGCCTACAATGTCTTGAAGAGTTTGAAAGGTATGTGACAACCATGAACGACGCTCTCAAAATTTCTGCAAATGTTTTCTTCGAAGGAAGCAGATACATGAAATGGAAGGAAGAATGGGAAAAATACAAAAGAGAGCATTGATGGAAAGTGAAAGTTGGAAAGGGCTGAATTTGCAGGAGTTGTGGATAAAAACTTTGCTACCTTTTTCCAATTAGGTTGCTTGCTTTGTTTTTGAGATGTAATTTCTTCTTAAATATTTAAGAAGTAATCTCTGGAACTGTAAAGAAGGAGCTTCCTCCAATTAGATTGCGTGTTTTGTTTGTTTCAGTTGTTTAAAATAGTATGATTGTTGTAATGCTATCATGGTTCTTCAAACGGGATTAAGTATTATTGTTGTAATTCCATAATGGTTCTGCAAGCGAGATTTAGGGAATAGCGTTTTCTATAGGATATGGCTTGAGACGATTTATGATGTGACATTGGATTTTTCTTTTTAAATTTCTCATGTTGAAATATGAGATGGTTGGGGACGAAGTTAAATTTTATGCTTTCAAAAATCTTTAAAGGATGTTCTAGTAATGGTTCTGCAAGCGAGATTTATGGAATATTAGCGTTTTCTATAGGATATGGCTTGAGACGATTTTATAATGTGACATTGGATTTTTCTTTTTAAATTTCTCATGTTGAAAGATGAGATGGTTGGGGACGAAGTTAAATTTTATGCTTTCAAAAATCTTTAAAGGATGTTCTAGTTTATATATATACGTATAATTTCTTGATTATATTTTAATATGGCATATTAAAATAATATTTATAATTCTTTTTATAAAATATTCACATTTTAGAATTTAAAATACAATCACTTTCCAAAACATCAAAAAAGTAATCGCTTTTCAAAACTCTCGTGGTATATAAAACAGAAAAATGATACTTGCGGAATTAAAAAACATGAGTTACATGTAGTGAAAAATATTATCATTGATTAGAGCACTCATTCGATAGGTCAGGTCAGTATGATATATAGTTTTAGCTATCCATCATCAAAATTGACATCGTTTTTTAAAATTTTCGTGGTATATAAAACAGAAAAATGATACTTGCAGAATTAAAAAACATGAGTTACATGTAGTGAAAAATATTATTATTGATTAGAGAGACTCATTTGATAGGTCAGGTCAGTATGATATATAGTTTTGGCTATCCATTATCAAAATTGAAATTTTGTTTATATAGACTAAAATAAAAAAATCTAAAAATCTAAAAATAAAATAACTATACAAAATATTTAAATATTGTTTACTTATAAAAAAAATTACAAGTCAAGAAATTGGAGATCTCAACTCATGTTATATCCATATTTAAGATTGATCTATGTTAGTTTGAAGTGAACTACATATAATGAAAAATATTTTTATTTGATATTCACATAGCTAATTTTTATTTTAATGGATAACTAATAAATCAAGACCATACGAAGCTTAGGAGATAAACCTTCATGAATACCCCTTATGGAAGATGCACCATCTGAACAAAAACCAACAAAATTCATCAAATATAAATCCATTTATACTAAAAGAGTTCTCACTAGATCATACATATATTGAGCTATTCCATCCTTTATTTGAAGTAAACATTGTTAAACATTGACCTCTTCCTCCATTCGTCAAATATGTAATATAAACAATCAATTGGTGTTCCATAATTTGATCAGTTCTTTCATCAACTGAAATTGAGTAAAATGACCTATGCAAAATGTTCTCTTTTAGATTGTTCCAATAAACCTCTTTAGAAACTTGAAGAAAATATTTTTTTGGTGTGGTATTTGTGTATGCAGAAAATTCATTGTTAGAAGCATGGTGGAGTGCATTTATACCAATTCAAGTCACATATTGACTTATACATGTCTAAATATAAATCATGTATAGCAACAAAATACATCTTTTCAATCATTGATATAATTTTCTCCTTCCTAGGATTTACCATTAGTTCTACATGTTTAGTGATTGGAATATTGCTTCAATGGCTTTTTCCCTCCAAAATTTGTAAAACAAAAATTGAGCTTTTGATTTTGCATGGCCACTTATACCAATAACTTGAAGAGTGGTAGTTCCCTCTTTTGAAAATGGAGTCTCACTTTTAATTTTAACACATCAAGAACATTTTATCCTTTCATTCCCATTAAATGTTTTAAAACATAAGCCCATGGAAACCTTGTATTCTGTTTAGATTTGAATATTATTTTGTGTTTCTTTGATGGGTTTTCTATTTCAACAAGCTCTACACTATTTGATTCATCATATTCATGTAGATGAGCATCAACTTAATTTTGAATATTACATGGTTGATCAGAATGTTGTATAAGACCAAATGATTCAACAATTAACAATTTCATTTTATCCTTCTTAGGACGACGAATAGAAGACATTTTTCAATATTTACACTATTAAATAAATAAATAAATAGAATAAGTAAATACATAAATTAAAAATCCTTTAGCAAGATTGAGATAGAAAAAATTCAACCTTAGCAACATGCCATAGGATTTGACTATAGATTTCTTGATAGGTTATTCATTGATTTGTTGAATTATGTTTTGTAACATTCAAGGAAACTTGTAGCTTTATGATAGAGAACAAACACTTCATGAAAAATGATACTTGGACAAGAAATCTGTATGGATTTAAGCAATGAAGAAAAATAAGTAAGATTTTGAATGAGAGCGTTATAGTTGTGCAGTCCAATACCCTCAATATAAAATAGATATTCTTTTCATAATTGGTCAATTCATATAATTATGATAATAAAAATTTGCACCATTAAAAATGTAGAAAACAACTCGACCACCCATGCCTCGAATGGAAGGATGGAAAGCAGTTGCATTCAGGGTATCTAGCCACAATGTCGATTTCCTGGGGTGTGGATTCTATGGTGCCCAGGATAAATTGTGTGACCACGAAGGCCGTCATTACTTCAAGGAGTGTTGCATTAAAGAATCCATAGAATGAAAAAACAAAATGTTAGTGAATATATGAGGAGGTTAATGAAAAATACCTTATAGAATATATGAGGAGGTTAATGAAAAATACCTTATAGTCTAGCATTGAACGATAACTTTACTTCTATGGATGATGGGTTGCAATTCAAATGAAAATGGAAAAAATGGATGCACGGAAAGAGCACTCAAGGATAATCATAGAAGAGCAAGAGCGAGTGCAAAGTTGTTGAATGGTTATTCAATGTGCTCTGTTGCCCTGTGCTAGGTGTAATATTACCATGACTGTTACATGTCTTATTGTTGCAAGTTGTTGTCTTATTGTTGCAAGTTGCATCATGTTGAGGTAAGTTGGGGCCTCAGGGAAACATCCCCAAATCATGACATAACTATTAAATTGTATGAGGTCATTTGGACTACTTTGACTGATCTCTTCTAAGAAACTATCACTAGTCAAGGTGATTTATGCACTAGTACAAACTCGAAATTACTGTAAACTTAAAAAAGTATTGACAAGCTATTAAAAATATTACCCTTCTTTTGAAATATAAAAATTTAATCTAACCTTTGTAATTGATGAGTGATTTTGATATTTTAAATTTTTTTCCAAGTGTAATTTTTTTTATCCCTTCTAGAAAGAGCCAGGAGCCCAAAGAAAGGCTAGAAAGGGTTCAATTTTGAACGCTGTCAATCATATGTTAGGTCCACTTCAACATCAGGATTCAGATTATGTTTTATTTATAAAATACAAAGGAACAACGGTCCACTACCACTCCTAAGTTTGTGGGATTAACATTTAACCATTACATGTCGTTGAGAAGTTTACATGCAGTTGATTGCATATTGATTAGAAGTTGACAGTTGCGCTAAGCCTTGAATAGGATGTTGATGATCAGTGCTGTTTGTTTGTTTTCGTGCCTGAAACTTGGCCATTACAGTACACCGTCTGTTCTCCGTCTGTTTTCCTATAACGTGCCATAGTTTTCCACGTTGAACCATGAAACTGGACATAAAATCACCGCGTAATCTGGTTTTTCTCAAAAGATTTGTTAAAAATATTTGATTAGTGTGTTTGATGGTGGAAATAGTTTGGGTATCATAAAAAATTGTGGACTATTTAAAATTTTGAAATTTAATAACTATAATTTGGATTAAAAAAATTCTACTTAATTTTATGAAAATTTTACCAAAATTTCCATAATTAAAATTTGACAATTGTAACCTAAATTCACAAAAAAATTATTTTTTATCAAAATCTTACCATGATTTTAAATTTGAAATCTACTTACACTAAGCCTAAAACCAAAATTACTTTGCATCCGGATAAACATTGCTTCGACTATAAGATGTACGTGGAAATTAGTCTTAATCTCTCTGTCAATTCTGTGGTTTCATAATTAAAATTTGACAACTATAACCTAAATTCACAAAAAAATTACTTTTTTATCAAAATCTTACCATGATTTTAAATTTGAAGTCTAGTTACACTAAGCCTAAAACCACAATTACTTTCCATCCGGATAAACATTGCTTCGACGATAAGATGTCCCTGGAAATTAGTCTTAAACTCTCTGTCAATTCTGTGGAGGAAAAGAATTGAAGAGATCTCCACCATCCATGGCTGGTCATGCCGTACATTTTCTTCCATATCGATGATATCGACAATGTTGAAACTTGACAGAATATGGCGTCCTTACTTTCTACATAGTCCAGCCTTCGTACATCATTCACCTTTTTTTTTCCAATGTACTACTTTGCATCCGGATAAACATTGCTTTGACGATAAGATGTACTTGAGATATCTAATCAAATGGACAATCATATTAATAAATATATTGAAATTTAAATAAAAATATTAATAATATAAATATAAATATAAAATGTACGTGGAAATTAGCCTTAAAAATCATGGTCATTTGCCTTGCATTTTCTTTCCATATCGATGGTACCGACAATGTTGAAACTTGACAGAATATGGCGTCCTCCCTTTCTACATAGTCTCGCTTTTGTACACCATTCACTGAACATGTGGGCCAAATCAATGATATTGATGATTGTCATAACATGTTTTTCTCTGGCTTTTCCTATTTTGTAGACTATAGAAAAGTAAATGTTCCCTGACATGACATGTCAGACATTTAGTTCTCACTCTCTAAATGACAGCGTGCGAATCGAGATAGCAGCCTGGAGAGAAAAGGCGAGAACTAAATACCTCACATGTCAAGCAGCATTTACTTTTCTATGGTTTATGAAATAGAAGTTTCCTCTCTTCTCTTTTTTTTCCACTGATTTGAAAGAGAAGAGCACGTCTGTCGTGGAAGCCATGGATGTCATTTTCGGCGACCCTTATCCCTACTGCAGATTCCCTTTACTTGGGTACGTGGATTTGCGGGCCCACTTCTCTCATGGTCTCTGTTACCGTTTACATAGACGGAGTTTACAATGACGTCTTTCTCAAGGATTGTTACCCTTAAACTCTCTGTTAATTCTGTGGAGGCAGTCCTGGAATTTGACGTCCCACAGGACGTTTTTTTGGTTGTTGGACGTATTTGACGGGAGCGGAAAAAATTTCCACGTCAAATTGGACGTGTGATATACGCTGCAAACCGTCAAAACGACGTCTACTTCCAAAAGTGAAACGTCGAAATTTATAATACCTTATTACCTATTTATTTGGTTGAAACTTGAGACCAGCTGGCAGCAAGGTGCGGTACGCCGGTAGCAGGCCAGGACTGTGCGGTAGTATACAAGTTGTAACACAACCCAGTTTAAACTTAAACGCTCACTGTACCACTACCTACTACTAGTACTAACCATTAACTAATCTAGCTGCAATCCATCGCTGAAATTTACTCTGACAAGATTTGCAGTTGCAATTCAATTCATGTATTGTATCAATTAATTGTATTGTATAGGTTAAGCTGCTGCCAGAGAACGCAGATTCACCTCCAGACAAGTTTTCATCAAGGGGGTTCTCGTTTACTAAGAGCTTCCTCTGTTTAATTTGCTTATTTGCAGTCGATGGTGTTCAAATCTCTATTGCCATGTTTTAATCCGCTTGCAGTTGGTTTATATTGCATGAACCTCGTTTCTCAGCTCAGAACGAAGGGTTGCAGCTCAGGCCTTTAACACCGAAAGTCTCCAGGTAAGATTTACCTTCGGATCGACGTTTCCCTGATGGAAGAAACCATCTCTAGACTGCTTGTTTGTTGTCTCGGCTCTTAAAGTTTTTAATCTTTTCCTTCCCGATAATGTTTAAAACAGTGACTGCTTGGTCATAAGTTTTTGTCGCAATATTCCTGCACGGTTATGAAATACCTGACCATATTTTCCTCAGTAAGAATGAGGGTTTTAGATGCTGCTTGTGAACCCTGTGGAAGATGGTCACAATTTACTCATTTTTAACTGTTGTGTAATATTATTGGGTTTTACATTTTTCCGGTCTCGTAATCGGCTGAGTTACTGAGTGTAAAAAGGTCTTATTGACTTCCAGGCTATCTACCCATGTCTAAGTTATCATTTTCGTTCTCTTTTTCTTCTTATGTAAAAATGTATATCGACCCCTCGGATTCTAAGCCAGGGTCTGGATTATCGATTTCTCATATCTTGTTGTATGTATGTTACTTATGAGGTTCATGAAGTTTAAGGAAATTTTCGAATGTTTTATGGGTTCTGTTTGCAGTGAGGTTCTTCGAACCCTCACATCAATTGCCCCAAGGGTTTCAGTACTAATCTGTCTGGGCAAGCTTTTCGATGGTAATTCTACTCCGAGGTTGTTTTATGTTCACGCTGTTTTTTTTGTGTCAATTTGCTTAGTTGCTCTTTTCACATGGTTCAGTTGAGTATTTCCTCGCTAAGATTCATTGTTAATCGGCGCATATCAGAGTTTAAGGGTAAGGGTTTCCTACTAGGGTTTCAGGAAGTCCAGGAGAGATTCCAGAGTGGTATAGTTTGACCATGCTTGGAAAAATCTACCCAGAACAGCATGCAGAATCCCTCGCCAAAGACAACCCAGGACAGCATGCAGGAATCCCCTGCCAAAGACGACCCTGTCCTTTGCTTGTATTTACGTCGTTCTCTGGCAGCAGCTTAACTTAATTAATATTTATTGTATCAATTATTTTTCTAAATTTTAAATTAAATTTATGAATAAAATTTATAAAGTGGGTTAAAGATCTATTTTAATTCTGGATATATCAAGAATGGAGAAGTATTAAATTTCTTAAAGTACAAATATCTCTTAAAATGAAAGGAGATTTTATACCTCTAAATACTTGATATATCTAAAGTTAAAATAAATCTAGAACGATTTAGTTATTTGCCATTAAATATACTACATTAAATAATTTACCATAAAAAAAACCATAGTTTAACAATATCATAAATTGAACTAAAAAATATTTTAAATTTTAATTTTAATTTTTTTTTAAGTCAAAATGTTAAACCTTATAAATAAAGTTTTCTAAATAACTATATAAAAATTTGCAAATATCCATTTTTTTAAGATAGACTCATCCCCCATCATTAAACATGGATAGGTCATTAAACATTCACTTCATCATCACCCTAATAATAATTAATTATAATTATACATACATTAAATATTAAACATCATAACATCTCTATGATGCCTTGCCAGATAGGCCACTCTCCAAAAGAAAGTAAAAAACTGGAATAATTAGAACATCTTTTCCACCTTTTTAACATTAAATCACCGATAAAATGAAAAAATACTGTGAAAATTTTGCCGTTTCCGTCAGTAAATTGACGTCAAGTTCGGATAATATAAGAAGAACATATGAAAATTTGCCATTCTCGGCTGTAATAGATGTCAGTCTCGAGGCCATTCTTTCCGCCTCACCGTATTAGGCACGGTCGGTGGATATTTCTCTGATTCTCTGATTGGTAAAGCAAACTGCCAAATGTCAATCCGACGGCTGTGTACATGCATGATCAAACTCTCATTCTGTGATGCCATCATTAATGGAGATTTTATATGACCAAGTTCAAGTTTTAGTTTTATGTGGTTTAATAATTTCTATTTTTCCAACCAACCATTTTGTCAAAATGTTCTCGATGAAATATTTAGCCGTGTCCCAGAAGAATTTTAGTCTCACAATAACAATAGTGGAATTAATTTCTTTAGCACATCGATGAAATTTAGTCTTTTTATACAAACGTAGTTATTTATTAGTACCAATGTTGATTATTAACAATTATTTAGTTTATTTATTTTCTTTTTAAAAAAAGTCATAGAGGGGACAATTTAAATGGTCGTGTGACTATCCTAATCTCACAGATAGGAGTTAGTAGGAGCTTGAGTCTGATAGATTCGAAGAGAAATGAACTTACAGTATTGCGATACTGCTGCCATGTATTTTGGCTTTATGGGCCAACCCTCTCCTTTTTGAACTCGATCTTCTTTCAGGCCAACAAACATTAACTCACTGTATGGAAATACGAATTGAATTGCCAAATTTTTTTTTCTTTTCCTGCAATTCGAGCGAATTTGGTAACTAGGAGAACGCTTCTCACTTTTGTTTTTTCGATCAAGAGTTTTCGTACTTGTGTGATAAGTCATAGTTAGGTCACTGTTAATATAAATTTTTAGGTAGAATTTAGAGTGCTAGTTTAACTCACTGTTTGCTTTTTTTATGGAAATTTTGCTAAATTCACT
>APFE030864171.1:0-11006 GCA_000404065.3 Pinus taeda | reverse complement strand
ATAATTAAAATATAGTGAAATTAAACAAGCATGAAATAAAATAAAATAAAATTTAAAATAAAATAACCATCTCTATATTTAAGCATAATCACATGCATATCATAACATGAAATATGATTTAAATAATGAATTAGGTTTCTATTCTTTGTTGAAAGTGTATGATTTAAATATCATACACTTTCAAAATGATAGAATCCTAATTTTTCACCCAACCATAGGAATCTAAGATAATTACCACATCCATGAAAGTGTATAAGGTGAGCAAGGAAATGTAATCAAGTTATTGGCTTCTAGCTCACTCAACTCAACCCATTTTCTCTTGCATTAGAAAATCTACTCATTATAGAAATCTCTAGGAACCTAATCTATCCACCAAAAAATCACAGCACCCTCCTCCATTGGCCCACACAACACAAGGAATATCTCTTTGTCTATTCAATAATCCCTTAGGAATGTGCATCCATTCTATTGTTATTCAATATAAACAAAAGGAGTCTAATCTATTGAATTCCTTTGGAAATTTATTAAAAAATAACTCTTTGATCTCACTGAGCCACAAATTCATGGAGACCTTGTAACTGTCAAAATCCCACAATGATAGCACTAATGGGGGTTTCAAAAAATCATTAGATTGATCCAATCAATACTCTACACAGGGATTATAAGAATGGTGCAAATCCCTCTAAGTGTCATACTCTCGCTACAACAATAATCAAGCTCTCTAAATATATAGAAACTGCATTAGATCAACAACACAATACTTTGGTTCACTACAAAGAGAGTAATATGACTAAGGTTGTTGGGAGGATGAGGAAGTGAGGAATGATAAGAATACACTGATTCGAGCTAGAAAATAACATATGAAATGAATCCCAACAACAGTGAGACTCTTGTAGATTCAACTTACGATACATTGCCAACACTCACTTATCCTATCACCATCTTCTTTGAGCCAGTATACACACTAGCTCGACCACTCCACTGTCAAATCAAAATTTCCTAAGGGACCTTCATATGGTGGCAGCATAATCCTTCATTATATGAAATGGAAATGCCTCTAATAAAATTCCTAAATACCACATAGAACCTTGACACATTTTCCATATTGGCTCTTCTCTAGTATGAAATGATAGTGGCTCATACCTCTAAGGACACTGTCTCTTGTAAATGTGAATAGTGTAACTCTTAAGTATCTCTCTACTCCAAGGAAATCTACCTATAAATGAAAACTAGGGCAGGATACTCATCTACTCTAATACCATATTATAAAATGAATTGGAACACACTTACTAGAGAAACTCTAGATAGAGTACATGCACATGCCAAACAAAAAACAATATTGTCAAAATAATTCAGATAGTTACAACAAGATTCACCTCTATTATATATAGTTTTGGATGTGATATTTTCTAAAAACTCTAAAAGATATAATTACCAACAAGCATATTTTGTAGCCTAAGTCACTAATGTGACTTATTACACATGTAAGCATTATATTCTAACACCTTCCTCAATGATATTTTGAAGGAAGTGATTTATATGTGTCAACCTCAAGGTTTTTAGGTTCCTGGAAAGGAATGTATGGTATGTATATTAGTGAAGGCTCTTTATGGTCCCAAATAAGCACCAAGAGCTTGCTACATCAGAATTGAGAAATATTTGTAGGATAACAAATTGAGAATAAGATATTTTGATTAAAATATCTACATTAAAAGTGAGTATAGTACATAGATATATTAGTTATATATGTAGATGACATCATTATCATAGGTAGTGAGGCTAGAAGATTACCAAGATAAAATTGAATCACATTCGACTTTTGAAATTATAGATTTAGGCCTCCTCTAACATTGATTAGATGTTGAATTTTGCATAGTAACAAATGTGCTTTTACTTTACATATTAAGCATGCAAAAGGTCTTCTAGACCAATAAAAGATTGTTGATTGTAAAAATACATAAATAAATGGAGAAGTTGAAACTTTTAGATAAAGTGGACTCAAAATCAACAAATGAGTCAATTTACAAGCAACTTATGTGATGTTTGATTTACTAATGAGGTGCTCAAAAATTTACTCAAAATTCAAAGTTGTCAGATCAATATGGAACATGAACGACTGTGTAGTGCTAGTTATTTTGAATCCAATGCAACCCATTTCATAGAAAACAAACATTGTATGCTCCCAGAGATGAGTTCTATTTTTTTTCCCAAACATGCAAATTTGGCAAACAAAGGTACAAGTTGTCCAGTCAATAGTCCATATAGCTGAAAGGGCTTGATGAATCTACAAGGTTCATTGGGATTTAAAGAGCCAATGGCAGCTCACCACATCATAGGTTCTGCAGGTGTTGAATGGGTTGTATATGATTGGATGTTGGTTTGGAAAGTGAACAAACCAGAGGTTTCCACGTGGTTGAGCTTGAGGTTGCTTGGTGGAAGTTAAAAATTTGTGCAGAAGTCACAATGCACTTCGTGAGATTCGATCACTAAACCTATTACAAACTAAACACTGCATTCACCAATGTGCCAAGGGTAGGAGTTCTTAAGGGTTGGTGGAGATATTGTATATAAATTTTAACAGTGGCACATTTGGCAAAGAGGTTGGGGTAGGGCTTAGCCCCTGGCCACCTGCGTGCCACAGGACTATGGGTTGGGGACTAAAGGCTAGACACTAGAACACCTGCATGGCATTAATCATCGCCCAAAATCCACATGTCATAGCCACAACCATGGCATAATCCATAACCTCTATGGTTGGTAAGTCCATGTACCTATGACATTTATGCTAATCACCACAGATTTCCACCACCATGTGACCCATCTCCTTAACTTTCATACCAACCCCACTCTCTAACTCCACTCCACCAAATGTGTCACCTTAATGTTGTCTAGGTTTGCAGTTGTTTTGAAACTGCAAGGTTGGCTGCTATTGGGTGGGGGCTAGCTCGAGGGTGAGCCCCAGGTCGTTATCAGGGTCCATGTGATCAAGAGCGTGCTGAAATTCAAGGGCTTGATGGCCAAATTAGCGCACCTGCTAAATGCACTTAGACATCTACCAAAATGGTGTTGGGTTAGCCACAATTGCAGGAGAAATTGTAGGACCAAGTGCCGAATTTGGGAAATTTGTAGAGATAATAGCAACCAAGCAGTGGGAATCATAAATTGGTGTTTTTTTGACAATTATGAAAGGAAGAGGCTAGCAAGAATTTATGGGTCTTCTAAAGCCATTGGAATTTGTTTTAGAACCATTTGAGCAATGTAAATGTATGTATTTACACTTTTGATCATAATTGAAGAGGGCCAAGCCATTGGAAGCTTAAACAAGGAGTTGTAGCCCAAGAGGGGTGAAACTTCTTCATATGTGCTATTGTTACTGCTTATGGTGATGTTTATGTCAATACTATGATGTTCTTCAATGTTTTACTTATGTTAATCTTTTGATGAAATTTACTTAAAACACAAATAAAAACTCATGGTTAACTTGCAATTTACCTCATAATCCTCAAGAACTTGTTTATATTTTGTATTGGAATTTAGCACAATAAACACTGAATTTCCCATTTAGATCAAGTTTGGTATTAGAGCTCTTTGGTTTTCTTTGTATGAAGAGGATTTCACTGTTTTCAAGTGAATATGATGCTAACAAGGTCAAAAGTCAAGAGAGGAGAAGGAAAGCTTGTGGGTACAGGACCTCAAGTTGGGACAAGGCCAAGGAGAGCACAGTTGCCATAATCTCCACCACAAACTTCACCTCAAATTGCAGTAGAAGGTTCAATAATCATGTCTCATAAAGGAGGAACTAATCACATGCCAGATGATGAGAGGGATTTTAGGAAGGCTTTGTTTCACAAGATATACATGGTGAAAGTCCTCTATGAAGAGAGGAATACTAGGTTGTAGGGTACAAGCTCCAAGCCTCTAGAAGGAAAAATTTCTTCAACAGGAGGTGATAATGGAAATGATGATAAACCACCATATACTCAACCATCATCCTTACAATTATCTTCATCTTCATTCTCTTCCACTAATACAACCCTTACTCATACTAATCAACATACCTCAAAATGAATTGGTAAAACACCCCTGTTAAAACTTGATATTAAATTTGAGCTACATATGTATAATGGTTAAGTGAATGTATATAAGCTTAAAAATTGGGTTTGCTTGTTGGATGTCTACTGCAGAATTCAAAACCTTCAAGATGATGACACAAAGATTCAGCTAGCTTCCTTGAGACTGGAGGGTGTAGCACTAGTATGGTGGGAATCCAAGACATAAGAAGAGATGAAAAGACATGTTAAGATCTCAATCTCTTGGTAGGATTTCATTGTTGCAATTAAAAGATAGTTTTGCCCTCTAGCATATATGCAGAAAGCCATCATGAATTGGCATAACTTTAGACAACTTAAAGATCAAAATGTGCAAGATTACACCCAAGAATTTAGAACAAGGTCTCTAATGTTAGGTGTATATTTGCAATCACAACACACGTTGTTGAAGTATTTAGGGGGTTTACACAACGACCTAAGGCATACTATCCTTATGTTTAATCCCACTATTATACATGAGGTTTTGTGCAAGCCACTCATCTAGAAGCAAGAGGGAAATATATTCTAGAAAATGGTAGAAATAGTCCAGTTAAGGGAAAACAAAAAGAAAATGGTTTCAAAGGGAAAGGAAAGAAAAATGCATACATTAAAAAGGAAGGAGAGAAAACAATATGTAAAAATTATTCCAAAGAGGGTCGCGATGAAGACCATTGTTGGAAGATTCATCCAGAGATGAGGCCCAAGAAATTCAATAACAAAGGGAAAGAAAAGATGGTTGAAATCATTCAAGAGGATTTGGGATCTGAATCGGGTGATGAAACAAAAATTACAGCCATGGGTATGAAAGGAATATAATCCATTGCTATCACTAGTACTTCAAATTGTCACACTGGCACTCCAAATGAAGAAACAAGGAGTGAATTATTTCATGTGAGGGTTATTGCCAAACATACAAAAATCAACAAACTATTTGATAGTGGGTCTCAAACCAACTTTATATCTTAAGACCTAGTCAAGAAACTTAATCTTGAAACCATTCCACATCCTATGACATATCCATTAGGTTGGATAAGCAAGGACACAAACTACATGTTACAAGGAAATCTATCCTTCGGTTTGAAATCACACCAAACTTCATTGACAAAGTTCCATTAGATGTTGTACCACTTTATATTTAGGAATTGTTTTGGGTAGTCATTACCTCTATGATAGGAAAGAAATCTTCTATCACCATGAAAAAAAGTATGAGTTGTTAAAATACAGTGTGGAGTATATTTTGAGAGATCATCATAAAAAACTAAATCTTTCATTAGTTAACATAGAGAAAATGAAAAGACTAGTGAATTCAGACAAGAATTTAATGCTTCTTATGATGAAACCAAAGAATGATGTTGATTATGAAGTGTTTGAAGGTTGTGATACAAAATTGAAATTCGATTGCGTTGATGTAGTTAACCAATATGATGAGATGTTTCAGGAACCAAATGGATTGTCTCTCGTGAGGGGAAAACAACAGGAAATACCATTGCAGCAATATTTTCATTTTTCTAACATTGGGATGTACAGGATGTCAATAATGGAAAATGGTGAAATACAAAAGCAAACCCAACAGTTTTTGAACAAAGGGATCATTCGAACATCTCCTTCACCATATGGGTCACCTATTATTTTGGCGCCCAAGAAGAATGGAAAGCATGTCACTAAGTGGAACTTAAGGAGTGGCTATCATCAAAGTATGATTGTTGAAGGAGACACATCGAAGATGACATTCAAAACAAAACAAGGTTTGCTTGAATGGCTAGTTATGATTTTTGGTCTTTTCCATGCTTGTACTACATTTGTGTGTATGAAGAATGGTGTATTGGAGCCATTTCTATATGACATAGTCTATTTAGATGACATCTTAGCTTTCATAAAATATGTTTATGAACATGTCATGCATATGAGAAAAGTAATTGATGTCTTAAAGAAAGAACAATTGTTTTTTAAGATGTCAAAGTGTGAATTCGGTAAAACTTATTTGGTGTGCTTCAAACATATTTTTGGAGGAGGTGAGTTGAAGATAGACCCCACAAAGGTCAATTTTATGATGAATTGGCCAACACCCAAGAGAGTCACTGGAGTAAGAGTTTTTTTGGAGCAACCCATATTGGAGAAAGTTTATTGCTAAATTTACTTCTATCGCAACTCATTTGCATGCATTGAATACTCTGGAAAAGGTCTTCCATCAGGGAGGAAAGCAGCAAAAGGTATTTGATGTCTTGAAATAAAATATCAGTTCAGCTCATGCACTTACAAATAAATATTCCATGGGTGGAGTCCTCATGAAATATGGTAATCCCATTTCATGTCATTCAGAAATTTTCAATCGTACAGTGACAAAGTTGCAGCAATCAAGGCACTTTCAAAGGATGGGATCCTTACAACAATTCCACTTGGTCAACAAGTATAAGAAAGGTATATACAACAAGGTTGATGATATTTTTTCTAGTCCTACTGTTAGTGCAACTCCTTTACTGATGCATAATTTTGTTTTGCATGAAAGTTATGTTCAGTAATATGCATACTTTCAAAATGTACATTTAAGCTTGACTCAAGAGAACCAAGTAGGGGAATTTGATTACCATTTGCATCATAATTTATTTTACCATATTGGAAAGAAGGATGTTTCTATTGATGGTGACATGGAAAAAACCAAGAATTTCATTGAACAATTCCAAATGGTACCTCAAATAGTTGAAGATCAACTTGAAAAGAGACAAGGCAAGTACAAAGCAAGGCACGACAAGCGTCATGTGGATCACAAGTTCCAATTCAGTGATGAATTTTGGCTTCACATTAGCAAAGATAGGTTTCAAGGGGAAGAATACCTTGATGAGCTTCAACAAGACACCATTCTTGACAGAAGAACAAGGATTTCAAAACAAGGCAGTGTAGACTACCTTCGTGTGGGGCTCAAAGGAAAAGATCATTCTAAGGCAAAATGGATTGAGATTGGAAAAGTGAGGGAAATGTAATCTCATTTGCTAAAAAATTGAACATGATCCATTGGGGTCCAAAAGCTTCCAGTGGGGAGGAATGATCAGGTGCTCAAAAATTTTCTCAAAATTCAAAGTTGTAAAATCATTATGGAACCTAAATGACTATGTAGTTCTCATAATTATGAATCTAACACAACTTGTTTCATGGAAAAAATACATCATATACTCCTGGAAATGAGTTATGTTCATTTTCCAATAATAGACAAATTTGGCAAAAAAAGATACGGGTTGTCCAGTTAGTAGTCGATATTGTTGACTGGGCTTGTTGATTATACAAGGTTGACTTGGATTTAAAGTGTCAATGGCAATTTTCCATGTGGCAGATCCTGGAGGTGCTAACTGGCTTGTATATCATTGGTTGTTGGTTTGAAACATAGACCAACCAAAGGTTGCCACGTGGCCCAGCCAACCTCCAGTTGGTCAATGTTTCAAACCAGCAACTAATCATATACAGCCTAGTTTGCACCTCCAAAGCATGCCACGTGAGACCTTAGTGGCAACTAAAAACTTATGGACATGTTGGATATAACTCCGTGAGGTTCAGTCATTAAACCTGTTACAAGCTAAATACCATACTCACCAATGCGCCAAGGGTAGGACTTGTTAAGCGCTAGTAGAGATATTGTATATAAATTTTAACAATGATGCATTTGGCAAGGAGGATGAGGTAGGGCCTATCCCCTAGCCACCCCCACTCCATGGGACCACAGGTAGGGGGTCCAGGTGCTAGACCCTAGCCTGCCCCTGGGGCATTAATCTTTGCCCAAAATCCACATGTGATAGCCACAACTATGCCATAACCCATAACATTTGTTGTTGGTAATTCCACATACTCATGACATTCAAACTAAGAAACTAGGATTTCTGTCACCATGTGACCTATCTCGTTAACCTCACATCAACTCAGCCTCTCTAACCGCAAACTCCACGAAACCGTGCCGCCACCATGTGTCCAGGTTTGTAGTCTTTTGAAACTTCTAGGTTGACCACCACTGGTCAAGGCCCTAATGGCCAAATTAGCGCACCCAATAAATGCACCTGAAATTAGCCAAAAATGGTGCTCGGTTAGCACAATTTGGGGCGAAATTGTAGGATCAGTGTCGAATTTTTGGGAATTTGTAGAGCGAATAGAAACCAAGCTAGGGAACTCATAACTTGTTGAGCTTTTGACCAATTTGGGAGCAGGAAGAGGATAGACATGGATTTTCGGGCCTTTTGAAAACATTTGAATATGTTTCAGAACCATTTGGGCACTCTAAATGTATGTATTCACACTTTTGAGAATAATTGAATAGGGTCCAGCCATTGGATGCTGGACCAAGGAGACATAGACTAAGAGGGTTGAAATCCTTCATCATGTGTTCTTATGTTATTGTTTTTCGTGATGTTCATGTCTCATATATGTTGTTGTTCATTGTTTTACTTATGTTAATTTTCTCATGAAATTTACATAAAGGCACAGAAAAACTCATGGTTAACTTGCAATTTACCTCATAATCCTCAAGCAATTGTTTATATTCTGAAGTGGAATTTAGCACAAAAAACATTAATTTTCCCATTTAGATAATTTATCTTACAATCATTGGGATAGGTCCGAGTTTTAAAATCAACTACATATCCAAGTTTCTCATTCTAACCTTAAGTAGAAAATTCTGCTCATTAAAAAGTGATTTAAAATATGATAAAAGTACAATAGGTTTTGGATTATCTATGGTGAAAGTGATGTATTTCATTTAACTACTTATACAAATTCTAATTATATGGGACCAAAAAATAACCAAAAATCAATAATTGGATATGAGTTTAGTCTTGGAACGGATACAATTTCATGGGTTAGTGAGAAACATGTTGTTTCACTTTCTTCTATGGGGACATAACATAGGGAAACATTAAAAAGAACACGTGAAACAATTTGGCTTAAAAGAATAGTTGTAGAATTCATGCTTGAACAAACCAAGCTAGAAATTCTTTTATGTCACAATTAAATTGTTGTAAAGTTAGCAAGGAATTCAGCATTTAGTGAGTGCACAAAACACATTGATGTCCATTTTTATTTCATCAAACATCTTGTAGAAAATTAATATATTCAACTTCAATATTGCACCACAGTATAATAGATTCCAGAAGATTTCACCAAGCCACTTGGTCGAGATAAATTTGTCAAATTTTGAGACAAGTTTGGTGTGTTTTCTAGAAAGACGATTAAGGGAGGATATTATAGTTTTTATTAATAATATTCATTTCTTAGTAATTAGCATTTAATTTATATACATACATAGTATATTAAGTACTTTAGTGTTTAGAATAAATAAACAGGAAGGATTTACATACATCCTTCTCCTATTCATTCATATATATGTAAGAAGACATGATTTTCAATAAAAATATAAGATGGTTGTCCCATCTCATGAGTATAGTATTTTATTCATTTAATTTCAGCTTAGACTCACAATAATATTTCAATCTAAAATTACCCAACACATATTTTCTACACTAGGAAAGAGAACATGGCAAGTTTGGTGTGTATTCAATATGAAACAAAACCAATTCTTAACTACAATTAACAACTCCCCACTTTCAAGGGTATGATTGAGGGAAACACAAACATAAATTCATCTATATTACTCCACGTCATTGATGAAATATAAAGAAAACATCATATTCCATAGGCAACAAAGTAACCTCCTTTAATAAAACACCTTCGATGTAAAAAGGATAGTTTAAGACATTTTGTTTAAGACAATTTAAGTGTTTAAGACAAAATATTATTTTTGTCTTAAAAAAATAGGATTAAACTACCTTCTTGTGTAGTAGAAGAAAAATGTTGGTTATTGTGCAGGGTCCACTCAAACTGCTTTATTAGAATCAAAACAATCATTTGTTAATCTAGCGACCAAGATGACTGGAAATGGATAGAGAGAAAATAAGATTTGCTAAAGCTACAATTTTTGGGTAGGAAAGTAGCCAACATTCATTTTAGTTTAAAATTTATGGAGTCATTTGGGCTCTAATATTTATCCTATCTTCTCTAATGATATTGTTGTTCATTAATTTTTGGTTCTGTCCTTGCACTAAGAACTTTTGTCTCTCTCTAATCATGGTATTTGTTAGGGATGATGTTAAACTATATTAAATCAATTCCAACCTAATTAACTTTGATAAGTTTCTTTCCTTAATTGTGGCATAGCTAAACATTTTGGTTTGAGAAGAAATCCTAGCTAAGGAAGTCATTTCTTTTGGAAATTCAAGTAGTCCTATAACTATGGTTTGGCATGTTGGTAGCATGACCTTATTGCCCAAAATATTTTTTCTCTTCTCAATATGAGATAAAATAAGAGGTCAAATCTTAAAAATAATCATGGGCGGTGATATATTATCAATGCTTAGGGTTTAGACACAATTTTTGTGATATTATCTATAGATGATGGGATTTGCTTTTGCCTGGTTTTGGGTCATTGTCCCAAGGGTTTTCGATGTCACTGAATCCTTCCAAAGCCTCTAAAAACCTTGAATCAGTTCAATTTCATTAGAGCTTTGAACCTTTGTTTCATTAGAGGATAACGATTAGTGACAAAACTAGACAAGGCTTACAAAACTTTGGAATAAAATTTGTTATATCAAGACTAATTCTAACATTTATGGTTAATCTAGTTATGCTTGAATCTGGTTCAAAATTTTGTCGTAATAAAGTAGTATTTGAATTTAAGATTTTGTGATCCATATTTTAAATAAAAACATTTTTAGAAGAAATCACATCAAAAGAACTAGGTGGACGTGTTTCAAACCAACCTATGTGGTTCGTCATCACGACAAGATGAAGAATCAGATGATTGTTGTAGCTTAAATAGGGAGATGAGCCTTGCTACAGCTAAAAGGAAACAACTATAAAAGTGATTATATTTGACTGGGCGAGGAA
>APFE030864165.1:0-28606 GCA_000404065.3 Pinus taeda | reverse complement strand
TACCAAAAACAACATTAAACCAAAACTCTGTTTTCACCTGAGAATTTACTGAGACATATTCATCCTCTTTCACTCAGAGGGATTCACCAAAACATTACAAAAGAACTTACTCTGTCTCCTTTGAAATTTTACACCACTGTGTGTAAAAATTTCATTTACATTCACTGCTGTGTGAAAACAAAAATTACAGGGATTTACACATTTACCTTTTCACTGCTGTGTGAAACTATTCATGGTTTTGAAACCAAAACTGCCCCCTGTTTTTCTCCATTCACTTCTCCTACTCTTCTCCTGCACTGTTGTGCGTTCTCTGCATTTCTCACATTAAAAATTATATAAAAAAATAAAAAAAATAAAACCTATGTTATACTTCTCCCATGCTCTTATTAAATTCGCCGTATGAAAACATTAAAGGTTTACCAAAAACAAATGTCAGCCATTTAACATAGGGTATGGGATGGTACACACCTCATTAATTTTGACAGGCCTCCGTATGTACTTCGGACAGTGTAAACGGCGGAGACCTTTCCTGGAGATCGAACGACGGAGAGGAGGCTGATTGATCGGACGCATATCGGGCAGGATGAGAAGACCGAAGGTTACCTTCCGATGGATGTCAGGTGCTTACGTCATGGCAGTCCACGTGGCTGCACCAAATTACATCGAAGCCCCTCGTCAGAATGTTCCATCGCCGGAGAGCTGGCCCAATAGGTTTCAGGCGGCCGGTTTCTGGTTAGCAGCTGGGTGGTTTTGCCGCGCGCCTTAACTGCTGGCCTCCTGCGCACAGGGGAAATTACCAATTCCAACATGAAGCAGCACATCAACAAAGATTTTACCATGTTCTGCTTCTGCCTCCACCTCGACATGCGAGGTCGAGTCCAAGCGATGCTCTATATGATCCTCTATCACTTTCTCAGCAAATGAATCGAATATTTTGTTGGCCTCCTTCATCTGTTGATGAATACCTTGCAGATCAAGCCACTACAAATACGGAATAAAATCTCCAATGCTAAAAGCTCCCATTGCAGCTACCACTTGTGACACCAGACAACTGAATCCTTTTCCATCGCCACCAAAATGATCGTTTGAAAGTTTCTTGCCCGCCATTATTCGCCAAATTATATTTGTGGTGAGGGTAAAGAACGCCTTGCTGAGATTCACAGCGATTTTGCTGCTCTCACTCTCCTCCCAAATGGAATGCATCATGGCAATTACCTCTTCCTCTCGCACATGCTTGAAGGACTCAATTCTTTTGGCACTCAGCAATTCTGTCACGCATAATTTCCTCACGTGTTTCCAATAATCTCCATAGGGAGTCAATATCACACCCTTGAAATTGTAGGATATGTATTTTCCTGTGGCTGTCGAAGGCCAGTTGGCAAAGACCATGTCATGTGTTTTGAGAAATTGCTTAGCTATGTCAGAAGAGGTAACGACCACAGTTGGGACAGAGCCCAGGCGCAGAAACATGATGGGCCCATATTTATCAGCAAGATTTTTGAGAGATCGGTAAGCAGGAAGACTCAAGTGATGAAGGTTTCCTATTATTGGCCAAGGATAGGGTCCTGGAGGCAATCTACTCTTGTTTTTTCTTATACATTGCTGCAGTATCCAAAAGAATAATACGAGAGTTACGAATCCAGTTATTACTGCTACACTTAATAGTGAAGACAGAGTCAGAGTTTGAACCAAGTCGTTAAACGACATGTTCAAACGACTGGACATCATACTGGTGTAAGAAAATATTAGCTTCCTTCAAAGCAAAGATGATCTCAGTAAAATGGAAAACCAGGGACGAAGTGTAGCGCGGATTTCAAGACTTTTCCTAGAAATTCATGCTTTACGCACACAACACGCTACTTTGACAAATATAGAAATCCACCACTCAAATGATCCGTGTCACCGATTTCTAGATCGAACAAGTGTGCCGAGTTAGACCTAGGATATTTCCCTTCAAACTAAATACGTAGTGAAGGAATGGCCCACGCGATCGGATTGGGTAGATATCAAGAATATTACGTTATTTCCAGTGAGAGACATATTTGGTATTTTGAATTTTATAAATCGATTTCCCTTTCAACTTTTTAAATTCTGTATGACTTTTTCTCTGCTAATCAATTTTAAATAGCATGTATAACAACCAAGCTACTTGTCCTTCTGGTTGTCTTTGACTAAAGGGACATAATAGTTTTCAAGGCAACGTGATTAGTTCAGTTACGAGTTTCTAAATTTCAAATGAGCGGTGCAATAATTCGCTGGATTGGGATTTTCTGATTGCCTTCAATGCTGACCAGCTGAATTGGGCTCTTCTCAAATAAAAAATATTATTGATTGCCCCTCCATATTGGATCACTGAGTTATGTCAGGCCATTTGGGCAAAGGAATTTGATTGATAGGTACTGTAACTCGGTGCTTCCTCCCGCGGGCTCCCCTATTTCGATGCTGTCTAACCCTCCCCACGCTTTCATGCCCAGTACTTTCTTCTTTACCCTTGTCATCGGCCCTTTCACTCCTGTCTTCTTACTCTAATTCTTGTAATTCGACTTCGATCCCTAATTCTCCTATCGCTCACTCGGCCCCTAACTACTTTTCTTCCAATCCTTCGATCCCTAGTTCTTCACGCTCTAAATCCATCTTTGTTTCTTCGAACCCGAATCCTTCTGTCCCCAATTCTTTTATCATTAACTTGATTACTAACCATACTTCTCCTTGTTACGTTAATTTGTTCTCTATCTTATTTCCTTGATTCTACCACTAATTTCACTTACTTTTGATAATAGCTTTTCTATTTCTAAGGTTAATTTCATTTATAATTGATTTTTTACCTTAATTTTGCTTTTGTGCCTAAACCACAATCTCCCAAAAGAAAAGTGGTGAATCTTTCAAGCCTTGACAATGAATATCTTACCCAATTAAATTTTACTATTGCTCCTGACAAAATTCTTATGGAAGACATTATGTGCAACATTGAGTATAGCCTACCTCAAAGAAGTCATTACACGTGACTATTCTATTATCTTTAGGAATCCTTAAATCCCTTAATAATAATCAACATATTATAGTTATTAAATCAAACAAAGGGGGTGCGATTGTCAACCTTTTTTCTAAGTCAACATCTTTCGTTAATTCATAAACCATCTTTATTGTAGGTCAATATCTTTCATTAATTCATAAATAGATTACATCGTGTCAAAATCTTCTTCAAGAATAAAGCCTCACTCAGACCGAATTTATTAGCCATCAACAATGAATAGAAAGTCCAGGATAATAAGAAAACAAAACTATGTGACTTCCCACGATAACAAGAAAACAAAACTATGTGCCCACATATCAATGGCGCAAAATAGTGTAAAAAACAAAATATACCCAATTCTTTTCATCACCCCTATGGATTTTGACGATCAATGAGCAACATTTCCACCCTCACTGTGGTGGAAAACATCATACACATGCGACTCCATATGTGCCATACGTCCCTCAAAGTTGTCCATTCTATCTTGAAACCTCTTGCTTTAGGAGGTGACTCATGGCAATCTAAGATATGACACTGGCTATACTGGATATCATTAAGAAAACTTATTACTTCATTTCCTTCATCATGGCAATGTTGAGCCAGTTGTTCAATCCCTGCTTGAACTACCTAGATTTGAGCTTCCAAAGAGTCAAATGGAGCTTCTAAAGAGTCAAATGGGGCTGGTAGAAAGAATCAAATGGGAGTGGTAGTTATGCATGCGCAGAGGAGCCACACAATGATTCGTTGCCCTCGGGATTACACAATGGTCGGTTGCCCTGGCCCTGCTGCCCTCCCCCTCAACGAAGTCGTCCCAGTTGACACATCTTGGGGAATCCTTGCCAAAGATGACACGGGTGTAAAACAAGATGACTACACCCCACCAACCCGAATACTCTTAATAAAATGGAAAGCCAGGGACGAAGCGCAATAGCGTGGATTTCAAAACATTTCCCAGCAATTCATCGTTTACGCACACAACACGCTAGTTTGACATATATAGAAATCCACCACTCAAATGACCCGCGTCACCAATTTCTAGATCAAACAAGCGCACTCAGTTATACCTAGGATGGTTCCCTTCAGACTGAAATGACCCGCGTCACCGATTTGTATATCAAACAAGCGCGCCGAGTTAGACCTAGGATAGTTCCCTTCAGACTGAATACGTAGTGAAGGTATGGCCCACAGGATCGGATTTGGAAGATATGAAGAATATTACGTTATTTCCAGTCGGAGATATATTTGGTATTTTGAATTTTATAAATCGATTTCCATTTGAGCTTCTTACATTTTGCATGACTTTTTCTCTGCAAATTATTTTTAAATAACATCTATAACAACCAAGCTGCTAGTCGTCCCTGTTATCCTTGACTAAAGGGAAGTAATAGTTTTTAATGCAACGTGATTAGTTAAGAGTTTCTAAATTTCAAATGAGCGGTGCAATGATTCGCTAGATTGGGCTTTTCTGATTGCCTTCAATGCTGACCAGCTGGTTTGGGCTCTTCTCAAATAAAAAATATAATTGATTACCTCTCGATATTGGATCACTGAGTTATACCAGGTCATTTGGACAAAGGAATTTCATTGATAGATACTGTAATTTGGTGTTTCCACCCGCGGGCTCCTCTATTTCGATGTTGTCTAATCCTCCCATGCTTTCATGCCCAGTACATTCTTGTTTACCCTTGTCATGAGGCCTTTCATCCTGGTCTTCTTACCCTAATTCTTGTAATTCGACTTCGATCCCCAATTTTCCTATCGCTAATTCGGCCTCTAACTAATTTTCTTCTAATCCTTCCATCCCTAATTCTTCTCACTCTAATTCCATATTTATTCCTTCGAACCCTAATTCTCCTATCCCTAATTCTTCTATCATTAACTCGACTAGTAACCATACTTCTTCCAATGCTTCTATCCTTGCTTGCTAAGTTAATTTGTTCTCTGATCTTATTTCCTTAATTCTAGCACTAATTTGACTGACTTCTAATCATTGTTATTCTATTTCGAAGGTTAATTTGATTTATAATTAATTTATTCTAACCCTAATTCTACTTATCTGCCTAAATCACAATCTCCCAAAAGAAAAGTGGTAAATCTTTCAAGCCTTGACATTGATTATCTTACCCAATATCTTTTTAAACATTGATTAAATTTTAGTATTGCTCCTAACAAAATTCCTATTGAAGACATTATGTGCAACACTGAGTATGGCCTCAAGGACATTCCAAATCACCTCAAAGAAGTCATTACACATGACTATTCTATTATACTTTGAAAGTTGAAAGTGCCTAAATGTAATATCAGTAGACAAGAAAGCATTTCCCTTGAATTCCTTAATAATAATCAACCTATTGTCATTTTTAAAGTAGACAAAGGAGGTGTGATTGTCATTATGTTTTTGTAAGTCAACATTCTTCATTAATTCATAAACAGATTACATTGTGTCAAAATCTTCTTAAAAAATGCTAAGGCCTTACTCCAAATAGATTTATTAGCTATCAAGTATGAATAGAAAGTCTTAGATAACAACAAAACAAAACTATGTGCCCACTTATCAATGGTCCAAAACACCCAAAACGGTGCAAAAAACAAAATATACACAATCCTTCTCATCACTTGTGTGCATTGTGAGGATCTAGAGCAACATTTTCACCCTCACCATGGTAGTGGAAAAGATCATGCACATGCGACTCCATATGTGCCGTACATCCCTCAAAGTTGTCCATTATATCCTAAAGCCTCTTCTAGCCTCTATGCAGGGACTCATGGTGATGTAGGATACACCACTGGTTATACTGGATATTATTAAGAAAACATATTACTTCATTTCAATCATCATGGTGGTGTTAATCTTGTTGTTCAATCCGTGCTTGAACTACCCACATTTGAGCTTCCAAAGAGTCAAATGTGGGTGGTAGATATACATGCCCAGGGGAGCCACACAATGGTTGTTCCACATCCCATTCATCGGTTGGCTAGTCTGTTGGAGGTTGGTTGCCCTGGCCCTCCTGCCCTCCACCTCAATGTGGTCATCCCCTTTAACACATCTTAGGGAATTCTCGCCAAAGATGACACATGTGTAAAACAGGATGACTACACCCCACCAACTTGACTACTCTCCAAGCATGTAGAGGCACAACATTCTCAGGCTTGAGAAAGTTGGATGACCTAACCTAATTCCATAGGAAACTATGGGACGGAAAAGTCGGCTCAGCCCCAAGCTTCACAACAACACTATTAACATATATTTGTACTAGGCCAAACCACAAAACCAAAGAAACCATAATTCCCTTTCTAACACTACTACACACAACAAACAAAAAAATTGCAGACTTGAAATGTGCAAAAATTGAGAGTAAGTAGTTACAAGGTCCCCAACAACACGAAAACAAGAAGCACAACCCCACGGCATCTCCCACCTTTATAAATTTTGTAGACAAATTTTGTAGAAATATTTTCCAAGCCAAAGAGGATATAAAACCACCCACCACCAAAATTCAACAAGATATGGTAGAGCGGCTCCTAGGACAACCCCCCAAGCAAGAGTGACACTTTTCCCAACCACTCTGGATGCCAATTAACCTCATTAAAATTAACAAACCATAATTCAATCCTTAAATCTAGCTAAATATTGTGGATTACCTCATAGTGCTAGCAATTCCTTTCTCCACCATCCTAGTCATCTATAGCTACCAATTACAAACATAACCCCTCTCGAGTGTTCTCACTGTTGCCAACCTCACCTTTAGTCGGAGCCCAGTCTAGTCGAAACACATGACCTATATCCCATATCACTATTTTTTTGTCAAAAGCTGACACTGCACCTCTACTGTGTACCCTAATCCCCTCACAACAGTTTCCACGCTAAAAGAGGAGCTAGCTGGGAACTCGAGAGTGGCACCTCTGGAAATCCCACATAGACAATTCCTTCAAAAGACCTTGCTCTCATATAATAGGTCCAAAAAACACAAGAAAATGTCATTACCAATTGCGTTATAACCACTAAGCCTCGAGAATGTTCCAATGCAGGTTCCTACATCCTATGTGATAACCACATCACATCATTCAGGTTGCCATGTTGGAGCACATCTTGGAATGACATTAAAGCCCCCGACTTGAGCCATCATATCCTCGTACGTCACCCCAGTAGGGAAATCTAACTATATCTGAGGTTGTTGTCATTCTTAATAAGATGGATTACATTCGAAAAATGTTGGACAACCTCGCCAATAGTGGTAGCTATAAAAAGCTTAGCAAAACTTCTCTTTCGATAATTTCAAAAGAGCTCTCTAATTCTATCATGTTTTATATTGTTTGTTTTACTATAAGTAAAAGGATTATTGAGATCAAACCGCTCACTCTGTGATTCTATGGCCTTCCTAATATCAACAAAGAAGCTTCTCTGTTAAGACTCATTATGAGTACAATTAGTATGCTCACCTATCTCCTTGCTAAGCGTTTAGCTTTTAAGCTTAAACCTCTCACTAGTAATGTTGATTTTTTCATTAAGGACTCTTCCTCTTTCATTAATAAAATTAAAGGTTTAAAGCTTAAGCCCAATGATATTTTGGTCAGTTTTGATGTTGTCTCTCCTTTTACTAAAATCCTTATTAAAGAGGCTATTGGCATTCTTAATAAAATTATTGACCTTAATACAACTAAATTAGTCAACATTTGGTTAAAATCTACTTTCTTCAGCTTTGAGGATGAAATTTATGGATATACCTATGCAGTTATGGTAGGTTCCCCTCTCTTCCTTATTGTGGCCAATATTTTTATGGAGGATTCTGAGACTAAATCCCTTCCTTTTGATCCTTTCCACCCTAAACTTTGGAAACGGTATGTTGATAATAGCTTTACCATTAGGCACTATGGTTGGAAACAACTTGAAATCTTTATTTATATTTTTATCTATTTATTTATTATTTTTATTTTTAATTTTTTTCAACAACTTTAACCTTTACCAGCTTATGGTTCTTAATTATTATTAATTTTATTTATTTATATTTATTTATGTATTAATTATTTATTATTTAGTTATGTATTTATTTGATTTTAACTTATTATTATTTTCTCATATATATTTATTCTAATACTATTTATCTTAAAATTACCTTATATATATTTAAAGAAAGGTCTTCCATATAACTAAATCCCATTTATATTACATATAGCTTAAAATTTTTAATTATTAAATGATAGCTTTTTAACTAACTATTAACTTAAACACCAATTAAAATTATTTTATTTATTTATATATTTTTATATATATCTTAAAGGTATGGTCACCGAATATAGCTAGCTTCCTTTAAATTATAAAAATGACTTTATGACTCTGGTCCCTAAGTCAAAATTAGCCATTGGTCAAGATCGCCGTTAGAGGCTCTGCTCAGACTATTTAACATGCAAAGCTCGATTTGTTTCTTCAACTTGTCGTGACGATGAACCACACTGGTTGGTTTGAAACGCGTCGACAAATGTCTTTCTACATGTGATTTACGTCGAAGTTCTTCTTATAATCCTCTAATTTTATTCAACATTAAATAAGAAACAAAATTACATTTTGTAGATGTTGAACGCATTTAGTAAGATAAGCCTCTTGGATTATATGCAAAAGAATAAACTAAAAAAATTACATAAGGCCTTACAATGTTAAGTTTGATAATAATCACTTAATGTTTCTTTCTTTCCACTCTTTTTCTAGACCTTCTACCATCCCCATCATTTTGGATCTACTGGAACCATTGCCAATTCATTTCCCATTGTTTTCAGAGAGAGTTCTTTGTCTAAATCTGAGATTTCAAAAATATGACCTCCTATTATACCCCCTAATCTGATTTCTTTGTGTGCCTCAATTTTTTGTTTCTCCAGTGCATGGATTCTACATATGGGTTTTGCTGCCATTCTAGAATGGAGCATCCCCTTCTGCTTGGTTTGAAGGGTTCTCTGTGGTTTCTTCTTCTTTTTCTTCTGAGAGGTAGGGATCATAAGGTTTCCATCCTTTTGGCTTGTGAGCCCGCCCCTTTTCCTTTTTCTGGGATATTTTTTTCCTTGTGGGCACATGTTCTACAAGTTTCATGTTTGGTAACATTTCCAGCATATGGATGTTGTAAATTCATAATCTAGTAATTGGGTCCACTTTATATTTCTATTGTATGTGATTAAGTAGACCTTTAGTAAGGTCTATTTATATACATATTCTGGTGAAGGTAAATTGTACTTTCTCTTTTCTTTAATGGTCCATCTTTTTGAATGACCCCACGATGATTCCAATTTCCTCTGGAACCTTGTGATGGCAGAAAGGAAGGCAAGTAGCTATCATCTAATTGGTGATGATGTTGAAATGATGAATGGAGTTGTTGTGGAGTACGCATGACATTCTTTAAACGCATGGCATACCAAGCTACAAGAGGCCACAACTACACACAGAGGGATTTTGTTTTCAAGCGATATAGATCTTGCTAAGACTCTGTTAAGGCTAAAAAAAACACCCATATTTCACAGTTCTATGAATTTTTTGGCATGGAGAAAGGTTGGAACCTTCAATGGGTGGCTCGTGAGTTGCATTGAGCACAAAACCCCCGCAAAAACCATGTTCATCTATGGGGTTTGCACTGAGGAAGTACTCGTTGATGCTCAAATAGGAGTGCAGGTTCACCTCTTTGTTCCTATCAAGGCTACGAAGGAGTAGTGACTCGTCATCCTACAAGGCTCCAATTTTCAAGGAGGCATCCCTCATTCACACTCATCTAAGTGGAATGGAAGAAAGGAAAATTTGGAACAAGGGTACTTCTAGATCTTTATCAAGAATCTAAATAGGAAGTCTTCCCTTTTTTTGGATGGCAGATTTGGACTCAGTGATAAAGCTAAAGTAGCATATAGAAAATAGGATGGTTATTCCTGCAAGTACACAATATCTTCTCTTTGAGGGCAAGTTTCTTCAAGATTTTTCTAAAATGAAGGATTACTACATTTTAAGAATCTTTACCATAATCTTGGACATGAGGCTATGTGGAGGTGCTTCAGGGGCTAGAAAGCTTGGTGATTTTGTCTCTTGTAGGGATTTAGTGCAAGGGAATGACTCCAATCGAAAGGATCCATCTCAGTACAATCCATTACCTTACATTGTAGAACACATGAAATAAGTTTCTGCCATGGATGTTAACCTATCATAGATAAGCCACTTTTTTCTTCTCTCTAAATACGTATGTGATATGTACATTCAATTGTTTCTAGCCTAAATATTATGATTTACACTTGTGGATTTTTTCAACTTGGACCCCCAACTGTGATATCTACCTATTCTTCAAGGTTTTCTTTATTGTTCAATTGAATACTTAGGAAGATATGGAGAGAGTATTGAATAATGAAACTTGGTTTTGGGGCAATGTTGGGCTCTTCATCACCCCTTGGTTCCCATATTTTGATGCCACAAAAAGGTGGTTTCAACAATGCTGATATGCGTGAGGCTACAAAGATGCAAAATTTGTATAAATATAAAGAATAGTATTCAAGACGAATATAGAATCTTCTTCACTCTACATCTACCCGTGGTGGAAAGGAATCAAATCTCTAGAGGTGTAAACCTTCCTTCAAATTTTACACTTCAAAAGAAATTTGCATCTTAAAATATTTGATCACAATTAGTAAATGTGAAATTAAGATAAATTTATAGTGATTTATATCATGATATATTTTTCCTTTATAGACAACTTCATTAACATTTTATCAAAATATTAGAAATGAATAATTTTGTTAATATATTAATAATAAATAAGAAGCAAATATATAATGGTTAGGAAATGAATCAAATCTCTACATCTACCAAGGACAGAGAGGAATCAAATCAAATTTTTAGAGGTGTAGACCTTTTTTCAAGTTTTACACTCCAAAAGAAATTAAGATCTTAAAAGATTTGATCTCTTTAGTGACTTGATAAATGTAGAACTAAGATAAATTATAGTGGTTTATCTAATGATATATTGTTATAAGTTATCTTATAAAAAACTTCGTTAACAATTTATCAAAACATTGAAAATTAAATAATTTTGTGTATATATATATTATATATATATATATATATATTATATAATAACATATTACTAATTATAAACTATATATTTAAATATCATAATAAATTATTATTAATAAATAAGAAGTTAAATGGTAAGACTGGTTCTTCTAAATAGTTAAAAAAATGAAATTATCCTCACTCAATTCAATTTCTTATGAAAAAACACTCACAATATAACAAACAAATATTAAATAGATATTATTAAAATTAATAATAATCTTTAAATTGCAACCCAAATATATTACTACATTCATATTAATATTGATATTGATAATATTAATAATTAAATTATACACTCTATTAATAATAATGAAAATAATAATAAGTAATATTAATAACTACATAAATTCAAGACTTAACACAATATTAACAAACAAAAATGTATAATAATAATAATAATAAAGAAGAAGAGAAGAGAAGATTTATTTAATAAAAAAGAAAAGAAGAGAAGAGAAGAAGTAACATTAGCAACTACATAAATTCAAGACTTAACAATGTGGTGGAGGAGTTGAAAAGATGGGAAAATGACCACGTTATTTGCACAATTTATTTAAACATAATGCAAATCTCCTAATTGCAATAACTTCCAAGAAGAACCACTCAGCACACTACATTTCCATATCATCTCACACAACCACCACTGAGCCCAATATGTTATTTGCATAATTTATTTAAACATAATGCAAATCTCCTAATTGCAATAACTTCCAAGAAGAACCACTCAGCACACGACCTTTGCATATCATCTCACACAACCACCACTGAGCCCAATACGTTAGAGAAACTACAGGCCAACGCTAAAGTTGGAGGAAAGCACAGAGGGCAGCCACCGCGCTTAATTTTGCGAATTCTAAGGACAACCCAGTGGCAGCCTCAAGCTTGGAAACGCAAAGAGAGGAATTTCTCTTGGTAGAGATACTGCATGCGCTTCCTTCATATCCAGTTCGGACGGATCACCTTCAACTCTCCAGTTAAAGCTGTGCAACAACTGAACCAACGCAAGCGAAATCATGGGAATAGCCATAGCGGCTCCTGGGCATCCTCTCCTTCCCGCTCCAAATGGAAGCATCCTGAAGTCTTGTGTACTTGTTAAATCCGTGTAATTATCAGGTCCACCGAATTCCTCCATAAATCTTTCCGGTTTGAACTCTGAAGCATCTTTCCCCCACACATTAGGATCCCTTCCTATCGCCCACACATTGACCATTAGCATTGTTTTCTTCGGTATATGATATCCTCTCACTGTTACAGCCTCTGAAGATTCATGGGGAACCGCTAGCGGCCCTCCTGGGTATAATCGTAGCGTCTCTCTCACCACACTGTGAAGGTATTGCAAGCTTGCCACATCCGAATAGTTCACTTTGCGATATTTGCCAACTACACATTGGATTTCTTCTTGCAATCTCTTCATTTCAGAGGGGTGTCTGAGCAGTTCACTCATTGCCCAGTCTATCGTATTGGCTGTCGTTTCCACTCCGGCGAAGAACATGTCCTGCCAAATTCATACAAATTCAAGTTATTTCTCATGTTAACGTAGATATGTGGGTGGATCGGGTCTTTAGAATTAGAGAACTGAAAGAAGGAATGATGCCCGAGAGACTTACAAAGATAATTGCCTTGATGGTTTCTCTTCCGATTTTGGCGTCCTGCTGCTTACTCTGGATCTGAAGCAGCACATCAACAAAGCTTTTACCATGTTCTGCTTCTGCCTCCACCTCGGCATGCGAGGTCGAGTCCAAGCGATGCTCTATATGATCCTCTATCACTTTCTCAGCGAATGAATCGAATATTTTGTTGGCCTTCTTCATCTGTTGATGAATACCTTGCAGATCAAGCCACTCCAAATAAGGAATAAAATCTCCAACGCTAAAAGCTCCGCTGCAGCAAACACTTGTGACACCAGATCACTGAATCCTTTTCCATCGCCACCAAAATGATCGTTTGAAAGTTTCTTGCCCGCCATTATTCGCCAAATTATATTTGTGGTGAGGGTAAAGAAGGCCTTGCTGAGATTCACAGCAATTGTGCCGCTCTCACTCTCCTCCCAAATGGAACGCATCATGGCAGTTACCTCTTCCTCTCGCACATGCTTGAAGGACTCAATTCTTTTGGCACTCAGCAATTCTGTCACGCATAATTTCCTCACGTGTTTCCAATAATCTCCATAGGGAGTCAATACCACACCCTTGAAATTGTAGGATATGTATTTTCCTGTGGCTGTCGAAGGCCGGTTGGCAAAGACCATGTCATGTGTTTTGAGAAATTGCTTAGCTATGTCAGAAGAGGAAACGACCACAGTCGGGACAGAGCCCAGGCGCAGAAACATGATGGGCCCATATTTATCAGCAAGATTTTTGAGAGATCGGTAAGCTGGAAGACTCAATTGATGAAGGTTTCCTATTATTGGCCAAGGATAGGGTCCTGGAGGCAATCTGCTCTTTTTTCTTCTTATACATTGCTGCAGTATCCATAAGAAAAATACGAGAGTTGCGAATCCAGTTATTACTGCTCCACTTAATAGTGAAGACAGAGTCGGAGTTTGAACCAAGTCGTTAAACGACATGTTCAAACGACTGGACATCGTACTGGTGTAAGAAAATATTAGCTTCCTTCAAAGCAAAGATGATCTCAGTAAAATGGGAAACGAGGCACGAAGTGTAGCGCGGATTTCAAGACTTTTCCTAGAAATTCATTCTTTACGTGCACAACACGCTACTTTGACAAATACAGAAATCCACCACTCAAATGATCCGCGTCACCGATTTCTAGATCGAACAAGTGCGCCGAGTTAGACCTAGGATATTTCCCTTCAAACTAAATACGTAGTGAAGGAATGGCCCACGCGATCGGATTGGGAAGATATGAAGAATATTACGTTCTTTCCAGTGAGAGACATATTTGGTATTTTGAATTTTATAAATCGATTTCCATTTCAACTTCTTAAATTTTGTATGACTTTTTCTCTGCTAATCAATTTTAAATAGCATGTATAACAACCAAGCTGCTTGTCCTTCTGGTTGTCTTTGACTAAAGGGAAGTAATAGTTTTCAAGGCAATGTGATTAGTTAAGTTACGAGTTTCTAAATTTGAAATGAGCGGCGCAATGATTGGCTGGATTCGGCTTTTCTGATTGCCTTCAACGCTGACCAGCTGGATTGGGCTCTTCTCAAATAAAAAATATTATTGATTACCTCTCCATATTGGATCACTGAGTTATATCAGGGCATTTGGCCAAAGGAATTTGATTGATAGGTACTGTAACTCGGCGCTTCCTCCCGCGGGCTCCCCTATTTCGATGCTGTCTAATCCTCCCCACGCTTTCATGACCAGTACTTTCTTCTTTACCCTTGTCATCGGCCCTTTCACTCCTGTCTTCTTACTCTAATTCTTGTAATTCGACTTCGATCCCTAATTCTCCTATCGCTGACTCGGCCCCTAACTACTTTTCTTCCAATCCTTCGATCCCTAATTCTTCTCGCTCTAAATCCATCTTTGTTTCTTCGAACCCTAATCCTTCTGTCCCCAATTCTTTTATCATTAACTTGATTACTAACCATACTTCTCCTTGTTACGTTAATTTGTTCTCTATCTTATTTCCTGGATTCTACCACTAATTTCACTTACTTTTGATAATAGTTTTTCTATTTCTAAGGTTAATTTCATTTATAATTGATTTTTTACCTTAATTCTACTTTTGTGCCTAAACCACAATCTCCCAAAAGAAAAGTGGTCAATCTTTCGAGCCTTGACAATGAATATCCTACCCAATATCTTTAGAAACGATTAAATTTTACTATTGCTCCTGACAAAATTCTTATCGAAGACATTATGTGCAACATTGAGTATGGCCTACCTCAAAGAAGTCATTACACGTGACTATTCTATTATCTTTAGGAATCCTTAAATCCCTTAATAATAATCAACATATTGTCGTTGTTAAATCAAAAAAAGGGGGTGCGATTGTCAATCTTTTTTGAAAGTCAACATCTTTCGTTAGTTCATAAACCATCTTTTTTGTAAGTCAATATCTTTCATTAATTCATAAACAGATTACATCGTGTCAAAATCTTCTTCAGAAATAAAGCCTCACTCAGATCAAATTTATTAGCCATCAACAGTGAATAAAAAGTCCGGGATAACAAGAAAACAAAACTATGTGACTTTCCAGGATAACAAGAAAACAAAACTATGTGCCCACATATCAATGGCGCAAAATAGTGTAAAAAACAAAATATACCCAATTCTTCTCATCACCCCTGTGGATTGTGACGATCAATGAGCAACATTTCCACCCTCACTATGGTGGAAAACATCATACACATGCGACTCCATATGTGCCATACGTCCCTCAAAGTTGTCCATTCTATCTTGAAACCTCTTGCTTTAGGAGGTGACTCATGGAAATCTAAGATATGACACTAGCTATACTGGATATCATTAAGAAAACTTATTACTTCATTTCCTTCATCATGGCAATGTTGAGCCAGTTGTTCAATCCCTGCTTGAACTACCTAGATTTGAGCTTCCAAAGAGTCAGATGGGGCTGGTAGAAAGAATCAAATGGGAGTGGTAGATATGCATGCGCAGAGGAGCCACACAATGATCCGTTGCCCTCACGATCACACAATGGTCAGTTGCCCTGGCCCTGCTGCCCTCCCCATCAACGAAGTTGTCCCAGTTGACACATCTTGGGGAATCCTTGCCAAAGATGACACGGGTGTAAAACAGGATGACTACACCCCCAACAAACCGAATACTCTTAATAAAATGGAATACCAGGGACAAAGTGCAGTAGCATGGATTTCAAAACATTTCCTAGAAATTCATGGTTTACGCACACAACACGCTAGTTTGACATATATAGAAATCCACCACTCAAATGACCCGCGTCACCGATTTCTAGATCAAACAAGTGCGCCGGGTTAGACCTAGGATGGTTCCCTTCAGACGGAAATGACCCACGTCACCGATTTCTTGATCAAACAACGCCGAGTTAGACCTAGGATAGTTCCCTTCAGACTGAATATGTAGTGAAGATATGGCCCATGGGATCGGATTTGGAAGATATGAAGAATATTACGTTATTTCCAGTCGGAGATATATTTTGTATTTTGAATTTTATAAATCGATTTCCATTCGAGCTTCTTACATTTTGTATGACTTTTTCTCTACAAATTATTTTTAAATAACATCTATAACAACCAAGCTGCTAGTCCTCCACATTATCCATGACTAAAGGGAAGTAATAGTTTTTAATGCAACGTGATTAGTTAAGAGTTTCTAAATTTCAAATGAGCGGTGCAATGATTCGCTAGATTGGGCTTTTCTGATTGCCTTCAATGCTGACCAGCTGGTTTGGGCTCTTCTCAAATAAAAAATATAATTGATTACCTCTCGATATTGGATCATTGAGTTATACTAGGCCATTTGGAAAAAGGAATTTGATTGATAGATACTGTAATTCGGTGTTTCCACCTGCGGGCTCCTCTATTTCGATGTTGTCTAATCCTCCCACGCTTTCATGCCTAGTACATTCTTGTTTACCCTTGTCATCAGGCCTTTCATCCTGGTCTTCTTACCCTAATTCTTGTAATTCGACTTCGATCCCCAATTTTCCTATCGCTAATTCGGCCTCTAACTAATTTTCTTCTAATCCTTCCATCCCTAATTCTTCTCACTCTAATTCCATATTTAATCCTTCGAACCCTAATTCTCCTATCCCTAATTCTTCTATCATTAACTCGACTAGTAACCATACTTCTTCCAACGATTCTATCCTTGCTTGCTAAGTTAATTTGTTCTCTAATCTTATTTCCTTAATTCCAGCAATAATTTGACTGACTTCTAATCATTGTTATTCTATTTCGAAGGTTAATTTGATTTATGATTAATTTATTCTAACCCTAATTCTACTTATCTGCCTAAATCACAATCTCCCAAAAGAAAAGTGGTCAATCTTTCAAGCCTTGACAGTGATTATCTTACCCAATATCTTTTTAAACATTGATTAAATTTTAGTATTGCTCCTAACAAAATTCCTATTGAAGAAATTATGTGCAACATTGAGTATGGCCTCAAGGATGTTCCAAATCACCTCAAAGAAGTCATTACACATGACTATTCTATTATACTTCGAAAGTTGAAAGTGCCTAAATGTAATATCAATAGACAAGAATGCATTTCCCTTGAATTCCTTAATAATAGTCAACCTATTGTCGTTTTTAAAGTAGACAAAGGAGGTGTGATTGTCATTGTGTTTTTGTAAGTCAACATTCTTCATTAATTCTTAAACAGATTACATTGTGTAAAAATCTTCTTAAAAAATGCTAAGGCCTCACTCCAACTAGATTTATTAGCTATCAAGTACGAATAGAAAGTCTTAGATAACAAGAAAATAAAACTATGTGCCCACACATCAATGGCCCAAAACACCCAAAATGGTGCAAAAAACAAAATATACACAATCCTTCTCATCACTTGAGAGCAACATTTTCACCCTCACCATGGTAGTGGAAAAGATCATGCACATGCGACTCCATATGTGTCGTACATCCCTCAAAGTTGTCCATTATATCCTAAAGCCTCTTCTAGCCTCTATGCAGGGACTCATGGCGATGTAGGATACACCACTGGTTATACTGGATATTATTAAGAAAACGTATTACTTCATTTCAATCATCATGGTGGTGTTAATCTTGTTGTTCAATCCGTGCTTGAACTACCCACATTTGAGCTTCCAAAGAGTCAAATGTGGGTGGTAGATATACATGCCCAAGGGAGCCACACAATGGTTGTTCCACATCCCCTTCATCAGTTGGCTAGTCCGCTGGAGGTTGGTTGCCCTAGCCCTCCTGCCCTCCACCTCAATGTGGTCATCCCCTTTAACACATCTTAGGGAATTCTCGCCAAAATGACACATGTGTAAAACAGGATGACTACACCCCACCAACTTGACTGCTCTCCAAGCATGTAGAGGCACAACATTCTCAGGCTTGAGAAAGTTGGATGACCTAACCTAATTCTATAGGAAACTATGGGACAGAAAAGTCGGATCAGCCCCAAGGTTCAGAACAACACTATTAACATATATTTGTACTAGGCCAAACCACAAAACCAAAGAAACCATAATTCCCTTTCTAACACTACTACACACAACAAACAAAAAAATTGCAAACTCGAAATGTGCAAAAATTGAGAGTAAGTAGTTACAAGGTCGCCAACAACACGGAAACAAGAATCACAACCCCACGGCATCTCCCACCTTTATAAATTTTGCAGACAAATTTCGTAGAAATATTGTCCAAGCTAAAGACAATATAAAACCACCCACCACCAAAATTCAACAAGATATGGAAAAGCGGCTCCTAGGACAGCCCCCCAAGCAAGAGTGACACTTTTCCCAACCACTCTCGATGCCAATTAACCTCATTAAAATGAACAAACCATAATTCAATCCTTAAATCTAGCTAAATATTGTGGATTACCTCATAGTGCTAGCAATCCCTTTCTCCACCATCCTAGTCATCGATAGCTACCAATTCCAAATACAACTCCTCTCGAGTATTCTCACTGTTGTCAACCTCACCTTTAGTCGAAGCCCAGTCTAGTCAGAACACATGACCTATATCCCATATCACTATTTTTTTGTCAAAAGCTGACACTGCACCTCTATTGTGTACCCTAATCCCCTCACAACAGTTTCCACGCTGAAAGAGGAGCTAGCTGGGAACTTGAGAGTGGCACCTCTGGAAATCCCACATAGACAATTCCTTCAAAAGACCTTGCTCTCATTTAATAGGTTTGAAAAACACAAGAAAATGGCATTACCAATTGTGTTATAACCACTAAGCCTCGAGAATGTTCCAGTGCAGGTTCGTACATCCTATATGATAACCACATCACATCATTCAAGTTGCCATGTTGGAGCACATCTTGGAAAGACATTAAAGCCCCCGACTTGAGCCATCATATCCTCGTACGTCACCCCCAATAGGGAAATCTAACTATATCTGAGGTTGTTGTCATTCTTAATAAGAGGGATTGCATTGGAAAAATGTTGGGCAACCTCACCAATAGTGATAGCTATAAAAAGCTTAGCAAAACTTCTCTTTCAATAATTTCAAAAGATCTCTCTAATGCTATCATGTTTTATATTGTTTGTTTTACTATAAGTAAAAGGATTATTGAGATCAACCCGCTTACTCTGTGAATCTATGGCCTCCCTAATATCCACAAAGAAGGTTCTCTGCTAAGACTCATTATGAGTACAATTAGTATGCTCACCTATCTCCTTGCTAAGCATTTAGCTTTGAAGCTTAAACCTCTCACTAGTAATGTTGATTTTTTCATTAAGGACTCTTCCTCTCTCATTAATAAAATTAAAGGTTTAAAGCTTAAGCCCAATGATATTTTGGTCAGTTTTGATGTTGTCTCTCATTTTACTAAAATCCTTATTAAAGGGGTTATTGGCATTGTTAATAAAATTATTGACCTCAATACAACTAAATTAGTCAACATTTGGTTAAAATCTACTTTCTCCAGCTTTGAGGATGAAATTTATGAATATACCTATGGAGTTATGGTAGGTTCCCCTCTCTCCCTTATTGTGGCCAATATTTTATGGAGGATTTTGAGACTAAATCCATTCCTTTTGATCCTTTCCACCCTAAACTTTGGAAACGGTATGTTGATAATAGCTTTACCATTAGGCACTATGGTTGGAAACAACTTGAAATCTTTAAGCATCATCTTAATAACCGAAATGAATTTATTAAAGTCACTATTGAGATTGAAGTTAATGTTAGAATTCCCTTTCTCCATGTCCTCGTCATTAAGAAAGAGGATGGCTCCATCTCCCATTTAGTTTTTTGTAAGAATTCCCACACCGAGCAATATCTACACACCAATTTCCATTGTCAGCTGGGCCAAACATTTGTTGTTTTGATCACTCTTGCTACCAAAGGTATTAGAATTTAGGATGATCTTCATATCAATAATGATAAAACTCATCTTTTAGAGTTTGTCATGAACAATGGTTATAGTAAGAATCAAGGCCTAAAATCATTCCAAAAAGTGGAAAAAGTACCTAGAGCTAAAATTAATCTCCTCAACTTGATTGTCATTGTTAATATTCCTTTTGATTAAGGAACCATTAACAAGTTTTCTCACATTCCTAACAAGAGAAATATATCTATGACCTTTAATCCACTTAGCACTATAAGATCTTCCCTCAAGTTTGTACACGACAAGATTGACCCTCTAACACTAAAGGGGTTTACATGATCTTGTTTTCCTAAGGAAAAGCTTATATAGGTGAAACTAGTCATTCTATCAAGTGTAGAATTCAGGATCATGTAGTAGATATTAGGCGTAATCATTCTCAATCTTTTTCTCTTACTAAGCATAGAATAAAAGCTAAGAATCACATTTGTATTCAGAACACTTCTTTCCTTACTAAGATTTATGACTAAACGAGATTCCGTCAATCTTAAGAAAGAAGATGACCATAAAATTATTAGAAATTGAATCCCTACTCTCAAATTATTACTCTTCTTGATTTTTTCCATTTGTCTCTTTAGTTCTCTATTTTTCATCCATTTTTTTATTATTTTCTCATTATTATTATTATTATTATTGAATTTTCTTTACCATGGACTTATATATTTTTTATAGCCTATATTTATTAATATTTAGTATTATTCTTTCATTTGTAATTTGTTTTGAATTAGTTTTATAATATTTATTGATGATGATGAGGATGAGGATGATTGACTTCCAATAATAACAATGTGGTTGATCAAACCATAAGAAAGATATTAATTAATGCTTTTTAATATTTTATTTCTATGATCATAAATAAGGGAAAGAAGCATTCTCAAGTCAATATAGTTTTGTTGACTTACTAAGTCAAGAAAGTTGGCAATGTGGAAAATTTATGGAAAAGCGAATGGATGTATGTAAGAGTTGGGAAACCTAAGAAAAATTCTTTTCATCTTCAACCATCTTAGTATTGCAAATGCCACATATTATTTCATCCCAAAGTGTTTTTGGAATAGAAAAACACCCGATTTCACTTCGAAGTACATGAGGAGTAGTTCTTATCATTACAATGTTGATTTTATTCTTAGCATTGGTCAAGACAAAAACATAATTATAGTTAATAAAAGTGGGGTTGATCACCTCCTTATAACACCTTAGCTTCCTTTTCCCCTGTAGCTCCTTCTCATCCCACATTTTATCCTTAAATTTGGAAGTAACAATACTTTTTAATATTATGCTTATTCTCCAAGATGATATCCTCCTTTGTCCCCAATGGTCAATCCAAGGTTGGATATCCTTGTGCCATCCTTGCTTGATCAAGAGGTGGGGGTTCTAGCTAGAGTAAGAAGAAATTTTTGGAAACGCCTTCACATTGATGTTTTAAAGATACCTAAGCATAGTTATGCTTTCAATAGGAAAATACTAGCTTCAGTCAAAAGGATAAAATATGGAGTACAAGCATTAATCGTTATGTTGTATGTTATTATCCCTTTTTATTTTTATTCCATTTGAATTAATTTGATTTATTTATTATTAAGGGCTAACAATATTTATAGTTACTTATTTTATATTAGTTAGTTATTTATAGTTAGTTTTTTTATTAATTATAAATTTTGTTGTAATATAATAATTTAATTCAATCTTTTTTCCAATTATTATCTTTTTTTTGTTGTTAGACATTTTCCGAAATGAACTATGTAAATTAATAAATAAATAATGTATAATACTACTTTATAATAATTTAAATTATTTATTTAAGTTTCTTTCCAATTTTGTTAATCCTCAATTTTTTATCCTAATTTTATTAAATAAATAATTTTAATTTTACTAATTACATAATATTTATATATTTTATTTAATATGTATTTATTGTATATTGTTAATGTTACTATATTGTATATGCACAATTATGCCTTAATAATATATTATTATTATCATATTTATTAATATTTTTCTATTATTAATTATTTTTAATACAACTCTAATTGCCTTCTCATCTAAATTGTTTAGTTTTGCTAAAAGCATTTTTTATTGTTAGCTTTTTAATTATTTTTTTTCTAACATTTAATTTCTTTGATTTTGACCTAAATTTATCCTTTAGTTCTTAGATTTCTTGTCCCTTAACCTAAACCTATCTGTTAACTATTAGACTTCTTCTCCCTTTTCATACCCTTTGGATCAGATTCTCTTCATCTAAATCATAGTGGTGATCTAAATCATCACGGTGATGAACCACATTGGATGGTTTAAAACGTGTGTTTGAAATTGATTCTACTCATAGTAGATAATGTTAAAATTTCTTGTTAACTATTAGACTTCTTCTCCCTTTTTATACCCTTTGGATCAGATTCTCTTCATCTAAATCATAGTGGTGATCTAAATCATCACGGTGATGAACCACATTGGATGGTTTAAAACGTGTTTGAAATTGATTCTACTCATAGTAGATAATGTTAAAATTTCTTTTATATTATTGTTATTATTAGGCTGATAACAAGAATTTAACTTTTTGAAACATATTAGAATATTCATAGCAACATATGAAAATCAAAGGTATATATTTATTTTTAAAGAAATTATGTCATTTTCTTCCTTAAATTGATTAGTTGAAAATTAAAATTTCTTTTATATTATTGCTATTATTAGGTGGACAACAAGAATTCAAATTTTTGAAATATATTAGAATATTCATAGTAACATATGAAAATCAAGGGTATATAATTATTTTTAAAGAAATTATGTCGTTTTCTTCCTTAAATTGATTAGTTCAAAAATAATCATATTGCATATGAACAAAGTGTAATCGAAGTGAGTTATGAATTTTTGGGCATGTGTTACTATTTGTAAGCTATGACATTGGCCCATATTATTGTAGCAAAGCCTATTTACATATTACCAATCTCCATACTAATATAAGATACGTGTTTTTATGTTTATTATCCATTGATGGCTAATCCAAATTTACCAAACATTTAATTTATATAACTCAGCTAGTAATATATAAGGTTGAAATCACAAAAATGTTGTGGCTACAAAAATTTAGCGGATTGAAACATGAGTATGACACAAATGGCAATTATCTTTATGGAGTATGCAAGAGTATGATAAATCTTTCTTGAAGGCCATTTTATCCCTGGATCATTTTTCCTCAAAGCCATTTTATCCTTGGATGGCTTCTGTCCACCTTGAAAATTATGTTCAAGGTCATCTTATCCTCTTACCTATGCAAAGTAATGGAATGAGAGCACTAATAACTTAGAAAAAATAGTATTGAAAAGTATGTTGAAAATGATCCTATTCTCTTACGTGAAATAATAAAATCAAAACACAAATAACTTAACAGAGACATTGCTTCACCCTGGTGTTCAAACTTAAAACCTTTTTCAATTCATGGATGGAGTAAATCTAGGTCGTGAATGGAACGCATACAATTGTTATTAATAGAACATCTAATTTTATAGTAACAAAAGAACAATGCTTATTCATGGTATAGAAAGAAATATTTTTGCAGCCCTCGACTACTAGAACAATAAAAATAATGTATCAATTATGTAATAATACTATAAAACAAGGAGAACCAACATCTTCTTAGGTAGCCCCAATTGGTATAGTTGTCAGATTCTTCTTCCTACTTGTTAGTTGATTAATTAGCAGTTAAATATTATCTAATTGGTTTTTTATCGCTTCTTCCTCTTTCTTTCTTTTCTCCTTTTCTTCAAGTTGTTTTATTGTCATCTCTTATTCTATATTTTGTTGCTTAAGGCTTCTTGTTCTTTTTTCTTCTTTTCTTACTCTCTCCTTTTCCACAATGGATCTTTCTTTTTTCTTTCCTCCTATTTATTCTTTATTTAATCATCTTCCTTCTTTCTTTATTCATCTTCTTTTATTTTCTTTATTTTCTCCTCTTTTGCTAGTTTCTTTACATCTCTATCCACTTTAAGCTTCTTATTTATTTCCTTCTTAGCTTCTTGATCCCACTTCCTTTTAATTTTCTCCTTTTATATAATCTCCATGTTGTCTTCAACTCCCTCATCCTGATCATTTTCAACATTTGTAACCCTAGACAAACCTATACCTTTGGAAATTTTAACTGCTTTAGTAGCATTGAATAAATTCTTGACCTTATCCTCTTTCTTCCAAGATGTCGAAGCTTACATCCAACTATACCTTAACCACGTGTAGTGCTGAGTGAAAATGCCTCTAGGATAACAAATATGGTATCCTAACTCATCGAACTTGAAGAACTATAATCATGATCCCCGATTCCTGCATTTTTTAGATTATTCAAACTATATGATCCTATGTATAGTGGAAATATCAACTAAGGTGACTTCTTTGATTTTCGCAATGAGTTGGGTAGACTTGTAGATAATTAAGAAATTATTTCCTACACAACCACATTATTTCTCAAAAATAGAGGCAATAAATGAGTTCTTCTATATGATCTGAAGAATTGTATGAGAGTTACATCATGAGGAGCAATCTAATCAACAATTTCAGGTAGCAAAGATTTTTCTTTGTTAGACATACATGGTGGCTAAACATCATAGAGAATCGCATACAAAACTGAAATGAAATGTTCATTTATATTAGCATAAGCGCCTTCGTATCTTGTCTCCAATATTAGCTTACAATATATGTGGACAGGAAATACATCATTGAAAAACATCTACTTCCATCGCATTCCTTGAAATTCATTCTTTACACAAATTCCATCTAATAAGTAGGAGGACATATACAACTTTGGTTTCTCTCCTTTTATCATAGTCTTGACCTTTTTGAAACAATGATTTAGTGAAATGGATATGAGAACAACCCAGGTGGAGATATCCCCTCTGGTATCACATGGATGTGTCATATAGACCCATTTCTCTTAAAAGAATTCAACATTCTCTTGTCCATAAATCTTGTAGAATATAGCCATCAAGTTTTAATACTCTCATTAGTATTTAAATTTTATGCATAGATTTAGTACTCTATCTAAATTTACTAGCCTCTTACCACCATGATTTGAGAATTTCTTTGGTGGATTCTTTGAAATCGGCATACCATCTCAAATTGAGGTACTCTTGAGGTTTGGGTAGCTTGTAATACATTTGATTTGTTTTTATTGATATGAAGCTAATAGTACACCTTAGAAATTCAAACAATCAAATTATCATTGTCAATTTGTTGTAGGATCCATTGTTTTTCTTCAGCACAAGGGAGCATAGGTGCATAGAAAGCCACTTTGTAAAACATGGACATTTTTAATATACACATCTCTATCCTCCTCTCCCTCTCTATAATCTCTTTTCTCATAAACTCTTTGAATATCCAAAATCATAATATGGATATTTATTTATCAATATCTTTGGTTGTATCCTTAAGAATGGGTACTCTTGACTTAGGACTATCTACCACTCCTTCAATACTACTTGCAATCGCTTCTCTTACTGGCTATTTTCTAGTCACTGGTGCTATGCTTTCAATAGATGATGGTACATTGATGCGTTGTAACTCTATTTACCTTGGAATTTCAAACATATTCATCACAAAGAGAAATTTAGCTCAAAAACCTTATTCTAGCTCCTATTTTGTTCATATATTTTCTCCATAATAACACAATACACTTGAAGTCGCGGCCCCACATCTCATGGGTAAGGTATGTCTCATGCATAATCAATGTTTTAAGCAACATAGGATTCAATAAACGATTAGAGATTAGTATTCATGAGTGTGATACCAAAAGGATAGGGAGCATGTAAATCACAATCGAGGTTATTAACAATAAAGAGATATGAACATATGGCTTATGGTGCAACAGTCTGATAACTGAGGGAAATAAATGCAGTTGGGTTTAATTGAGTCAGGGGGTATTAAGGATAGGCATTATGTCGTGCGAGTGTCACAAGTAGGGTAAGAGGATTGATGTTAGGTGCACTTGGGTTACCCAAAGGTAATGAAGAAGTGATAAAGTACTAGACTATAAGAGCAAAATGTAATGGGAAGTGCACCTAGTACTTTCAAGAATATTCCAAAAGAGGGACAAGGAAATCCTTGTATCTCTCAACAACAACAAAGGAGGTTATGGAAACACTTTGGTGAATTAATTAGTAAGGAATATCTAAATTAAAATTTACAAGTGAGAGGTGCTGAAACCTTTGAACTTTGGGAGGTGGTTATGCAATTTGAATTCAAGGTTGGATAAATGAGCACGAAGGGTCATTGTTAATATGTAAAAATATAAGCAATATCTATCTTATCTATATATACTATATCTAATATATATATATATAACAATGATGGAATATCAAGCGACAATGGAAGAAGAGAGGTCATGCATAAAATGACAAGAATCACACAATTGAAATGTACATGTACAAGCCACAATTTCCAAATGTAAAGATATAATTCCTACCTAGATTAATAATTGAGGCATAGTTACAATCCAAAAGGGTAGTGAGATCTCTATTAAAGTCAATCTTGTAGAGCTCTTGCACCCAAAACAAAAATGGAATGGGTCATAGGAGTTAAAAACTCTTTATAGTCTTCTTCCACACGTTGTGAAAATATATGAATTAGTTGTTCAATCACATTTTTGAGTGCGATAGGTGCAAGTATTGTGATAGACCTTTTAATGCAAGATTGTCTTTGGAAGATGAAATTATGCTTACTTCAAAAGTGCGCTAATGTTGAGAAATGCGACTGTGATTTTGTAAGGAAAATTGCAACCATTATTTTCATAAGAAAATAAACTTAGAATATCTTTACTAGCTTGTTCCTTTGAGTGAATGACGAGGGGCTCCAAAATTTTTAGACGTCGAAAATTTTGGGGGTTTGTTGTAGCAACTACAAGAAAACCATAAGAAACACATATAATCTAGATTGACCTTTGTAGATATTGATATCATATGAGAAGGGATGTAAGATATCGACTACAATATACACATGATATGTTATGTAATGAACTTCTACCTTCTATTAACCAATACCAAATGTTAATAAGATGTTGATGCCTCTGTTTATGAAGGAATGTAGTGTAAGCTTAAACATGAGAAGGTGGGGGAAATATTGAAGTGGAATTTGAAAAAAATTTGTTTAGTACAATTTGAAAGCCATAGTTTTGTGCAATTTATTGAAAACCCTAGATATCAATATTAGGGGAAATGTTGTCAGATAATGTTACATTTAAAAATCATAATATAATGCTTACATTAACAAATTATAAAATAATAACAATGAAAAAATAATACCTTCCATATATAAAAATAATTCAACTTTCTCCTTTATTTTGCATCAACTTTATATGCATACATAAAGTACTTGAAAGTTAAAAAAACAAAAAAATTTAGTATGAAAGATACATTTAATTGATTCACTACATAATATGGAGTTGACAAATGGCATGTAAAAATAATATTATTGATATTATATGAATGTTTAAATTCATTTATTGTTTATTTGACATGACAATTAAAAAACAAAAAAATCCAATAATATATATTATACTATATATATATATATATATATAAGAGAGAGAAAGAGAGATAAGAGAGAGAGAGAGAAGAAGTATAAAATAAAATGTATGAAAAATTGGAATAAATATGCAAATTGAAATATAAATATGAATTTGTTATTGAATAAATTTTAATATCTATTTATAGTAAATTCACATATTGATTAACTAATTAAAAAAATGACTGATAAATTACTTTTCTATTTGATATTTAGGTACTTTCTTTTTTTTAACATTAATTAGAGTTTTGTAAATCTGTGTATGTTTTAATTTGTATATAATTTGAAATCCAAATTTCACATTTAAATAAAATTTGACACCATTTTTTTTAGAACTAATGGGAAAATAGGTCACTCAAATTTACTATTGTAATGTCAAATGAGATTAGCTCGAGTGGTTTGCTGAAAGAAATCTTTTCCCCAATTGTGTGGGTTCAAGTCTACATTTGTGATCACCAATAATTGCATTGTAACTCATCAAATAACTATAGGGGATTTGAACCTTTGTGGGGAAAATAATAATGATTCCTTCCAAATAAAACACACACAATTTAAATGTAAATATTGTTTGTTGTTGGATTAAAGAAATCTTTTCCCCAATTGTGTGGGTTCAAGTCTACATTTGTGATCACCAATAATTGCATTGTAACTCATCAAATAACTATAGGGGATTTGAACATTAGTGGGGAAAATAATAATGATTCCTTCCAAATAAAACACACACAATTTAAATGTAAATATTGTTTGTTGTTGGATTAATTTCATGTGAATTTATGAGAAAAAGTTTATATTAATTAAAAAAATGTGTAAAATAAAAAGATATTTTATTGCGTAAATTGTTATTATTTATGGTGTAAATTCTAACTATTATATAGCGGAAAAAAGGATCAATAATTAGCGGCCCACTATTTTTTCTCCTTTCCTTTCACTTTCGGGTTGGGGTTACTTGCAAAAATATGATTGGATTTGGAAATATTTTGCAA
>APFE030864164.1:202418-215934 GCA_000404065.3 Pinus taeda | reverse complement strand
AATGACCATCTTCAAATGTTCTAAACTTTCCGTTCAAGACCATAGTCAATTCAGCTAATGCAAAATCACCAAAAATCCTTGGACGATTAAAGAAGGTATAGAGCCCGGGGGGGAGGGGGGAAGGGGGGTAGAACAATGGACATCTTTAGCTATAACAGGTTAGGGTTTATTCATTAAACTCAGAAAATTCAATTTCACAACCATGATTTTATGATGGCTTTGAAATCACTAAAACAACATGGTACAATCTCCCAGGTGCAAAAGGCAAAGCCATCATTATGCTTCGACAACACAAGCAGTGAATGATCAATGTGAAGCTATTTTCTCATCCTGGGTATCGTTTCCTTTGGAGATGGTTTTTCCCTCCTATGGTTTGTTAGCCAGAGTAAAATCACATCCATGCATGCAAAAGTATATACATATAAATACACATCGAAGTCTCTGCTACTGTATAGAGGCAGAAAAAGAGATGCAACAAAAGGTAGATTGTTTAAATTACCAATGGAATAATTATAAACTAAACCAACACAATACCAAATAGTGGATATTATAATATCATAAAACAATATTCAAAACAAATATCGCACAAGACTCAACTCTTTAAATAGAAATTTTCCAATGGCTCAGGTATATAGAGATCTCAAACTTGGAATATTTAAGCCTTGAGTCTTACAAGAAAATCAAACAACCAGCCAACGCAATGTTCCTATAGATAAGATAAGATAAAATAATTATATTTATGTCCAAGTAATGACCACAAAGTAGGTCAAAGGGACTATTGAGTACAATATGTCCATACAAAGTGGGAGAACAAACGGTCTCCCAAAAAATGATACAATGCATGAAGTAAATCAACATCTAGCCCTAGCGGAGAAGATCTAGGAGCTAATAGGTCTGAGGATCAGAACCATCTCTCCTAACATCCGAGGCTGAATGAAAAACACTGACCACCTCCAATAAGTCTCAGCCTGCGATAGCGTGGAGCTTAATTGGAAGCCTTCTGAGTGCAAGTAACAAACCAAAAGGGTTGCAGACACTTCTGCATCCAAAACCACTAGGTAGAAACATTAGAGATAGTCATCACCTATTAATTTGAATTAAACATCCCCTCGGCCATCCATTAAATTCGGGGCCTTTTGTTTCTGCAATATGGACATTTATAATGCTTAATGTGTTCGGCTATTGCAAGAGAAATCTTAAGACACTTGACATGGAACCATTTCTCACACATATCACAACAGATCCAAAAGTCATCAGAGGCATAATTCTCACCACAAGCTCCACAAAGTGTGTCACCATGCTCATCGTCTTCCTCTTCATCCAACATATCATCCTCATCTTTAGATGATGGTAACTTTGATGGCGTTGCTTGAGATTTAGATGCTCGTGCCTGAACAACAAAATGTTGTTTTTACTTGAATAAGCAACTCAAGAAAAAGATTGAACATAAATTATAAATCACCAGCAAAAGAAGAAGAAAGCATATAGTTCCATTCACATCTCAAGGATAACAAAATCTGAATTGAACAATTAATCTTCATTCTTGGCAGCCTCCTCACAAATTTACTGTTACGTGTTTTATTTATTTTTTGTTTAAAAAAGAGCAAAACAGGGCAAATCCATAATAAAAAAATTCCTCACCTTTATACCAGAGTTGTTCTTGCTGCTACTGTTGTTGGTTACAGTAGTTTTTTCTTTTGATTGATTTTTTGCAGCTCTAGTAACAACCTAAAAAATAGTTGGAAGTTCATTGATCATGATAAAAAGTCTTTTCTTGCCATTAACTAATTTCAGTCAGCTCAAAGCAAAAAAGAAATGGTAAGAAATAAAATGAAGAAAAGTTACTTCTTTACAGAAATCAACAGATAAAACAAATCTCTCAAGCTCAATTGATACAACAGACGTTGATACGTAAAAACTACATCTAATATGACTAGTGCTTGAAATAAAACCTAAATAACATATGTTACAGTACCTGTATCTACTGTTTCCAGCTTGGAAGAAACACCAATGGCATGCTTAACAGCAAAAAAAAAGAGAGAGTTTAAATGCTCTGTTTTGTCATTGTGTGGTATGTTCACACTAGAAAGCAGTTCACAGGGTGTGTCCACATTAGTAAGTGGAAGAGTACCACAGAGAAAAGATGCTTGGAATATAGGGATGCCCTTAGAAGGATTTTCCAAGGGAAACCTAGACCAAGTTTACATGCTCATCCAAAAGTCGGTGGCCTTCGTCAATGGCGATTAGAAGGAGTTTCCAAGGGAAACCTAGACCAAGTTTACATGCTCATCCAAAAGCAGTGCACAGGGTGTGTCCACATTAGTAAGTGGAAGAGTACCATAGAGAAAGGGCACTTGGAATATAGGGATGCCCTTAGAAGGCGTTTCCAAGGGAAACCTAGACCAAGTTTACATGCTCATCCAAAAGCTGGTGGCCTTCGTCTAATATGACTAGTGCTTGAAATAAAATCTAAATAACATATGTTAAATTACCTATATCTACTATTTCCAGCTTGGAAGAAACACCAATGCCATGCTTAACAGCGAAAAAAAGAGAGTTTAAATGCTCTGTTTTGTCATTGTGTGGTATGTTCACACTAGAAAGCAGTGCACAGGGTGTGTCCACATTAGTAAGTGGAAGAGTACCATAGAGAAAGGGCACTTGGAATATAGGGATGCCCTTAGAAGGCGTTTCCAAGGGAAACCTAGACCAAGTTTACATGCTCATCCAAAAGCTGGTGGCCTTCGTCAATGGCGATTAGAGATGATCTGACAGCCATGGTCTTCATGTAATTGGTCGTGTCCTCATGTGGTCGGTGAAATTAACCTTATCTCTTGGGTGGAGGTTGTTGGAGATTCTATCCATTCATTGGCCTATATATCGTGGCCACATACTTATGGAATAACTATATCACCACTTGGAGTAGGGTGGAGGAGAAGCATAAAAGGATGCCTTGGCGGTTTGGAAAGATATCCGGAATGGAGTTTTGGTTTCTTGCAGCTAGTTGATAAGAGACTAGGTTGGTCCGAGTTGGTGAGCTTACCTTATTAGGAAAGCTGTTCTTGTGTGGTCGGAGATTGTAAGATCCCAAAATGATAAAATTATAATAAATATTGCACATTAGTGTTCTAAAAGAAATAAATTTTTGACAGAGATAAGAACACAAATGGGATCTAGAAATGTAGCCTTCTTTATATTAATAGCTGAAAACAAGATACATGCCCACGAGTACTCATAAAATCAACTCACTTCTGGCAAGTTTGACTCATGGATAGAGAGTCAGACTGAGGATGGTGTTAATTTGGCTTGAGAGCAAGCTCAAGTATGGTTTGGCTTGGGAGTAGAATCAGTGAATTTTTTCACCTATTAAGAAAAACCGAAAAAAAGAACTTTTTATGTCAATATAAGAAGTAATCTCAAAATTATGTAGAATTGTTCACCAACTGTACATGAGTGTGTATCAAAAGTTAAGGCTTATATTTCATATACAAATTGACTAAACATGTCAAACACAATAACTTCAAGTATGAACATAAAATAGCCCCTAGATGGGAAGATTACATTATCCTTTACTATTGGCCTTCATACATTTGAATGTGCAGGCATTGGTTGCAAATTCAATTGACACTTTTAACATTTCTAGCTACGTTTCTACACTTCCATTCCACTACATTTTTTGACAGCTTTTGCCAACATTTCACTTCAGTTGAACCTTCAGCTTTTGGCCAAATCCCATGCATTCTTTGCACATAGTAGAGAAAGTGAAAATACATGCATGGTATGAACATATGTGTGTGCATGCATCTATCAAAGTGTGTGTGTGTGAAAGAGAGAGATCCAGAAAACAAATCAGGCAAGACATGAGTTAAAGTATTACTAAACATATTTCACAATCAATAGAGGTACAACAATCAGGATATGAGAATATAAACAAGTTTGTTACATGCCTGGGTGTCTAGAAATGTGCAAGCTGCCTCCAAAGCAACCTCCAGTGCCCTGAATTCAAAGGGAAAATTATCTGCAGATGAACCACTATAAAGTTCAGCATCACTAATTTATTTTTGTTGGCTAGACTATGTGCTGCCAGATGTGGCATCATCCCTCAGTTCTTGTCTACTTGATACTAGTGGAAATCTTGAGCTTCCTTGTTCTCTAGAATGCCACATATTGTTAACCATGTCATTTCTAACATTTAGACGCCTCTGTAGTTCTACCACATACAGTAGAATATAGCTTTCCAATGAATTTAACAACAGTACTTCATTAGCTATGATTATACACATTATCTATTCTAGATTCACAACAATTGCTCTCTCTCGTCCCAAAATAGTGGAAGGATATACAAATAATGGATCCAAAAGATGCATATCCCTAACCGGCAAGTAACAACGCTTCATTATTGTTAATTTATCTACCTCCAAAACTTGAGAACTCTGATTTTATCTATTCTTATCCATGACCGAATCCCCTTCCCTCTCTTTTTAACTCCCAAAAGGTCTAGTCCTTGAAACAGAGGCCTACCAGGCATGGTTGATCTACAAGGAGCTTCACATGCCACAGAAACAGAAGGCCAAGGAGGAAGAAAGGGCTATTTCAAATCTGCTATATAACACTGCTTTTCAGGTTCTAAGAATTTGTTTTCGTGGGATCAAAGTCTCCAAACCTGTGTCTATAGTTATTGATAAGTGATATGTGCCTCTAAACAATATATTTCCTTCTGTAATATCCCTTATCGGGAATATTCCTCGAACACAAGCAAACTCCAACCAGAGATGGATTGGGAGGGCATTTACCAGATATGTCACCTCTGAAAAGAGGACGAGATCCGGAGGCTACCTGGCCCTTTATAAACTCTGTATAAGACTATAGGAGAAAACTCACAAGTGGTATAATAGCCAAGAAGCTCAAAGAGATAAAAATAACAATGGTGCAACATATAACAATATAACCATAAGCAGATACTCAAGAAATGCAGAGAGAAATGCTAAGCCATTTTATTATACTGAGTAATAGAATGAATACAGGAGGTGATCAGAAAGATGGCACCTCGACTTGCACAAGGCAAGTGAAGAAATACACTCAGAATAGCAAAGGAATGGCCCTTCTCTGAACAGCTTCCAAGCTGTTGGAGAACTGTTGTGCTACTATTGCTGCTAGAAATCAAATGAGGGTTTGGGGCTACTCCCCTCCTCAGAAAATGTTGGAACTCTAGAATCAGACTCTACTCAAGAAACCCAGAAAAACCTAGAAAGCTTTCCTGAAATGGCCGAACCCCGAAAATCACCCCCTTGGGGTTATGCGCAGTCCCTCAATACTCTGCACTGCCACTGAATGAAACCCTCCATAAATCTGCCTGAAACCTCTGCCAAAACTCTCCAATATGCAACGACTGACCCCCTGCTCTATCTCTCAGCACAAATCCTACTGCAAACCCTCAACCCAGAACTCCTTCCAGAAAGAACTGCGTCACCCCTCTTAGTGCTGCGCAGTCCTCCAAAATGCTGATGAAACTGCTGTTGAAATGTTGATGAAACTACTGCTGAAATGCCAACGAAAATACCTTTCCCGAGTAGGCACTCGAAGTCCCCCGGGGCTAAGGGTGAGATCTCCAAACGGAGACACTCAATGCACTAAATAGTGATGTAGACTAGCTAAACAGCCATCGTGCTCTAAGTCGAAGTGACTATCACAAATGCTCATAAATGAATGATTAAAATGAGGGGGCTTCTCTCTCGTTTATAGCATTTGCCTCTCTCAATCCCAAGGCTCACCTCCTCTAACGTAATTCCCCTCTTGCCACGTGTTTCTTCCCTTCTGCGCAGTCTCTCCATGTGTTTGCGTGAGCTCCATCTCTGCGTCCCCCTTTGGCCCCCTTGGCTCCCCTTTAAGTCACAACATTGTGCTACTAGGAAGTGATTTTTATTCTAAAAGTGAGTTATGTCCCCCTTCCTCACCTTTTTATTTATAAATAACTATAGAAGGCAAAAATTGAGCAAAACCGAATATTCCAATTAGCCATGGCTAATTAGGAATATTACAGTCTCCCCCGGCAAAATGTTGCTTGTCCTCAAGCCATTGAAGTGATGGATGCTGCAAGATTTTCTCACTCTCCCAAGTGGCATACTCATCTGGCAAATTCTTCCACCTAACTAAGAATTCCTGGACCGTCCTGCTCCGCAGTTGCCTCTCCTTCGTATCAATGATAGCCTCCAGCTGCAACACTAAGTGCCCCTCATCATCCATGGGTGGTAGCTCATCTGTCACTGTCACCTGCTACCCTAATGCCTTTTTCAGGCATGATGCATGAAAAACGTTATGAATCTTGCTGCCTTGGGGTAGCTCCAACTCATATGCAACCTATCCAATCCTGCGTATCCCTTGTATGGCCCGTAAAAGCGGGACTTGAGCTTCTCAACCCCCTTTTGCTTCAGTGATGAATGTCGGTATGGCTATAATTGTAGGTAGACCATGTCCCCTACCTCAAACTGTCTCTCCACCCGACCTCTGTCGGCATACAGCTTCTGCTGGTTCTGCGCTATAGCCATATTATCCTGAGACCTCGGAGGATATCCTGACTCTCTTGGATCCAAATCTTGGCTCTAAGAGCCTTGCTATCACCAAACATCACGTTAGCAAAAGATGGATGATACCCATATAAGGCATAGAATGGTGACATACCAATGGACATGTGATGTGAAATGTTGTAGCAGTACTCCCCCAGATGCAACCACTTCAGCCATGCTTGCTACTTCCCACTGACATAGTTACGCAAGTAGCCCTCCAGCCACTTGTTAACTATCTCTGTCTGCCCATCCGTCTGCGGGTGATAACTAGTACTCGGTGTCAACTCCGTCCCCACAAACCGGAAAAGCTCCTGCCAAAACCCGCCCATGAAATGGCTGTCCCTATCACTGACGATGGTCTTAGGAAAACCATGTAGCTTAAAGACCTCTCTGAAGAATAGCTCGACCACCTGTGCTACTATATAGTGTGCGGATATGGCAAAAAAATGTGCGTACTTCGTCAGCCGATCAACGACGACAAAGATACAATCTTTGCCCTGTACCATGGGCAACCCTGTGATGAAGTCCATCAAAATACTCTCCCACTTCCCCTCCGAAATGAGAAGAGGCTGCAATAATCCCGCGGGATGGCTCATCTCTCCCTTGTTCCTCTGGCAAACATCACACTCCCGGATATGCTGGAGTACGTCCTCCTTAAGGCCCTTCCATGAGAACCTCTCTCTAATGGCCCTGTAGGTTTTGGTAAACCCCTGATGGCCTGCCAATGGTGAATCATGTGATGCCTGGAGTATCTTCTTCTTGAGCTGAGACCCCTCAGTCAAGAAGATCCGGTCCCTGTAATAGATGATCTCATCGACCACCCTGTACCTGTCATCTGCCACCTGCCCTAGATGAACCTCCTTTATCATTCAGGAACCCATGATTGTCCCAAACCCTAGTGGTCGATGAACTGCCCCACCTTAAAGGGAATATCCACTGCTATACTTTACACATCATGCTCTCATTCCCTTGAACCCCGAGCAGTTAACCAATAAAAAATCATAAAAGGCAAAAGGCAGATGATCAAGGGTGGAAAAATCAAGGTTGGGATAACTCATGTACCATGATTACTCCCTCCTACACATCATTTACCCAAGTATGGGCTTCCCTTTCATTAGCTACCCTTGTACCATGGTATGTGACCCAGGTTTTCTCCTTCATCCCCTACCATGTTCCATCACTTTGTCACATGCCACTATCCTTTGAAGGATGTACCATGGACATACCACCCCCTTTAGGAGCAGAAACCACCTAACAGGTTGCTTCGTTAACCTCCCTTTGAGCTTGTAAACATTTACACATGCCAAAGCCCATTATGGAAGGGCATGCCATTATGAAGTGCCCACCTGTTTTCCATGGTTTGTAAACTCTCTTACTTGATTTCTTTAATTACTTGGTGTACTGGAGGGAAAGGGGACACATTGGATCTTATGTAGGATTACAGATGGTCTGCATTTTGGGTTTGGTCTCCCTATACGGAGTGCTAACCCTTCAGAGGGCTACATTGGCACATGTAGGGTGTGTGTAGAGAACCATGGGCCTCCACAACAATAGACAACATTCCATGGATCCCCAAAGTCATTCAGAGATTGCTCATGGTCTATTAGACAAGGAATATGCACCTGGTTCACCATGCCCAGTTGGCTCCACAATTGCACCATACACTTGGAAGATGGTCCAGGATCTATATGATGATGTGGCATCACTTATATCATCATCCTTCTACAAGCATCTTCGATCAGTTTGGAGACCCATGAGGACATTTGTGTGCCCCCACATCCATTTGGGAGCACCATAGCTTTATTACTTGGAGAACAAGGGGCCAACCCCTTCTCCACTATTTTGAATCCTATTTCACATTATGGCACCTATGGACTTCATTAGGCCTCCACTAAGGCCCAATCACACATGGTATTGATCATTCGACCCTCTTGAGAGGCTTACTCCTTTGTTATTGAGCTAGTTTGGTGGGTTTATCGCCAAAAGTACTTGTTATTTTGCACATTATTTTATTCTATGGGCTAAGTTAGGCCAAAATAAGCTAAATCAAATTCATTAAACATTGTATAAATAGATGACGAGTTGATTCATTCTCTCATCATCACTTGGATTGGATCATCCTCTCTTGTGAGATTTTCACTATTCTTTTGGAGGACAAAATTGGATGGATGGATGAATTTTGATGTTTGGATCTCTTCATTTTTGTCTTGGAGCTTCTATATTGGCATATGATGACGATTGGATATACTTTTTCTCACATGTAAGTGCTCTTTTAATGCTATTTTCTCTTTTTCTTATGTCACATGCATGTTGTTGGGCAATTTCGCTATACTAGGCTGAAATTTGTTGCTTTTCTTGTGTGAAATGGTGGAAATTTGTCTTTTATTAGTGTTGCATCATGTCATGGGCCATGTCGAGGGTCATTTCTTGCCCTACGTTTCCCTTGGCTAGTGACCTCATCTGGATCATTGCATTCCATTCCAAGAAGATTTTTCCATTAATCCTCTTCTCTTCCACACTTAGGCCAAGCCCTTCCTTGAGTGAACAATTCCTCATACTTGACCTAATTTTGGGTCCACTTGGTCCCGCAACTTTTTGAAGATAATTTCACAAAGACCATTTTGGAACCAAGTTTGCACAAGGGTTTCTAGGACAAGATCCCTCCTCCATAAGTCTTATTTGCAAACCCTAGCCCTTGAAACTTCCTTGGCCCTTCTTAGAGAGCCTTACACCTTGCTTCTCGAGCAAGTAAACCATACAATTGAGTCTCTCTTACGAATAGCCCTTAGCAATCACTTCTTATCTCTTCATTGATTCATCCGTCTAGTGATTCCCTCTATTACAGAGTCTCCTCCCATCGGTGAAAGTATGTAAAGAGAAGGAATCTTTCGCTGAGGTGATAGTGGGCTCTTGCTCCATTGTTACCCTTGACCTAGTAGTTGTCCCTTTAGGATTCCCTCTTAGGACCCCTGCTAGTTTGAGCAATAGCAGGGCCCAATGATGATGTAATCTCGCTCTTGTGACCTGGATTTCACTAACCCTGGAATTCCATCCTGACTACATCATAAGAGAAACCAAAAATGGGAATATTACAAATCCTTCGGCCCCAAGATTGCTTGCCCTTGAGCAATCCATATCTATCAATTGTGAAGGCATATGTACACCAATACCTGGATCCCATATAAACCATTTTTCTATGTCATGCCTTTGTGCCACCCAATTATGAATGGATCCCTCAATACCTGGATACCAATGCCACCCTGGCCACAAATCATTGCCCATGTCTAAGAGCTCATACTGTGTTACGCCCCTGACTATTGATGATGCTCCAAAAATTATCCGCTCAATAGGATACCAACTCGTAATCTCCCACCAATCCATCCTCTAGCATGGATCTCATGCATAAATATCCACACAAGAAACAATCTCACCACGTTGATGTTGTGCCACTAGGATACCCCTAAATTGTCGGACTGTCACTCGGTCTTGGCCAACTTGTAAAACCCATCTAGAAAACTTTTCCCTTCTCTTTCAAATGTATAGAGGTGGGCTACTAGTGTTGCAAACCCTATTTATGTACTCCTAAAGAGGGCTGCTCTGCTCCAGAATATGCTCCTCTCGCTGCCTAGTTAGGGATGTTAATTGTTCCCCAATGCTAGACAGCTTCGCCTTTGACTTGGCACACACAACTCCAAGCTCCTCAAGTTCATTGATCTGCTACAAAATGGTGCCTCAGAGTGTGTGGGCCTTCTTCTTCATTGCCATAAGATTTGTCTTGAGATGCTGATACTCTCTCTAGTGGCTCTCACCTAAAAGTTCTATAGCCCCGCTAGATGCCTTTGCATCTACTTGCACCTAATCAAGGGTTGGCCCCAAAGATGGATGCTCAATTCCCGCGTCCATGGCTCCAACTTGAGCCGTCAACTATCTCTCCAAAGATGACTCATCATACACACTATGTATGGCATGCTCCTCCTTATGTCCGTGCACCTCTACGTGCTCTACATCTTGGATCATCATTAGTGGCTCATCCCTCAAATCCTCATGAGTGTCTTCTTCTTATCCTTCTTCACTCATGGGAACAATCGGGTGCTACCATTTTCAGTCATTAAACACGGATGCATAGGTGAACAGTGGTTAACATCTCCACATGATTGCCCATACCTATAATATATGACCCCATCTTAGAATTATTAGAAGAAATCTCCTCTTGTTCTACCCCTTGCACCTTAACCAATTTACCTGAGCATAAGTGCTTAGATCCCACGGTCCCTTGCAGCTAAAGAAAATATTTTTCCTCCTAAATTCATTCTTGTTGCCTGATGGAACTTTTGCATCCTTGTCCTCATAGACTTGTATCCTTGGTCAACTGCCTTTTGAACAATCTCATCTTCTACTCAACCAACCTTTTTGTTAGTTCATAAGCAGCAGGTGGGACAATTTGTTCCCTCCTCCAAATTGCCAACAACTTGGATTACAACTGCTTGCAAATGGCATCATGGTCTCCCATAACTGAACACAAAATAGATTGCGCATTTGTTTTAACATTGTTAGGATGATGTTCCTTAATGTTGAAGAAGCATTGGAACATGTGAAGAATCAAATCATTGCACTCTAGATCAAGCATGATGTCAAATGATTTCATTGCGGCCATGACTTCTAAAATCTTGAGCCTCTTTCCAAAGGTAGGACCCATTGCATTATCCAACTCCTGGAAGCTTTCTACTATCAACTAGAAAACTTTCCTCATGATATCATCATTTTAAGGAGGTATAAGTGAAGCTAACTTTATTATTTCACAAAGACAAGAGGCAACTATAAGTCTTAACCCTTCACAGGGGTGTTCCAAGAACTTGGGTTGTATCAAGGCAAGCATGGATGGCTTTAGGGCCCAATTTAAACTCCTCCAATCTGATTGGTTCACCTCATAAAGAAGTGAGTCTAACTTCTCCAATTTAAGAAGAGCTTTCACTATCACCTCCAAGATCTTCAAATTTGACCTAAGTGCAAAGAGAAAATTTCCTATCTCTTGTTCCTTCTGTAGATCCCTTGGATGCTCCAGTTGTAGAATAGTATGGACTCCTCTTAAGAAGGGTCCATTGTTCTACGTTTTTCTTTGATCTATATCGTAGTCCATTAAGGTATTGTTGTGTTGATTCATGGGGAGTTTTAAATGCTCCATTATTTAGTAGCTCCATTGGCACCCTATCAGTAACATATACAAGGCTATGGAAACAATAACAATGTTGTACATAGCAACTAAAGACTCTCTCTCTAAACCATAGCAACAATCTCTCTTTAACAACTAACCCTAGCTCAGACAATTAGTACCAGCATAGCAACATAAACAATATTCACTTAGCTATGCATGATTTAGGAGCAAAACATGACATGCTCTCAACAACAACCTAACTCATCAACTCAAAAGTAGCATAAGTTATATCAAACCCTCTACAATATATCTCAACCTGACAAGACTATAACGACAACATACATTATCATTCTCTCTTTATCAGCAAAACATCACAACCAACAGTTATGCAAGGCATCATCAACAATACAAAATACACGGCCTTCCCAACACTCTTTGCTCATCATACATGCTCAACATTCAACACACTAGCATTCTCAATATTATGACAATAATCAATATTATGAAAATACAGTGCACATAGAAATATGAGGCTGCTATAGCAATTCACATACCCCTTACCAATACAATCACTCGACCCTACAGCAATAAGCAACATACAAAAATTCTTATGAAAAAACATTGTCAACAATTATATCAGATATACCAATGCTTTGTTTTCCATCACACCCCATCCTTCTACAAATCTGCTGCAATAATGCTTAGGCCACACAAAACTTCTATCGATCGCATGTTTGTATTCTCACAAAACACAAGAAACTACAAAACTTTCTACTATAGGTATGCATAGCGCACAAGTAATAATTAACCACCACTGCTACAACAATGTCCCCGCAGCATTAGTTGACAACACCAATATCTGAAGCATAGTAAGGTCCTAGCAATTTTTTCAAACGCTCGACACTGTCAATGTGTGGGTTACTCACACTTTCGCATAGCTATCGAACTCAACTAGTCACACACATCGCTTTTCTTCTGATCTCATTACTCCTCTTCATATGCACAATTACACGCACCATTACATTGCATATTGCCAAAACCATGCTTCAGAACTACATCATACACTGGTTCACATAGCCTCTGTTCGCACCATTTCTCAATCGCGCACTAGCTCCTCGATTTATATGTCAACACATGCTACAAGTCACATCCTTTCAAACAATCTGTGCTTTGCTACAGGTACAGTCATTGGGATCTATGGTGTACTTTGATAAGTCTGGTCGCACAACCTCTGCTAATTAACTGGCAGACTCTGTGAATCAATGCAGCCTCATGCCAGTTATACGATTCGGCTCCTCTCATCAGGCAAGAAGATAGACTAGCAAAACATATGTCAGCTTTCAATGTATTATCGATTCGATTAGTCAAAAGTCTCAACTCTTGGTCAACCAGGTGTCACATGATGGATTTTGGACTGGTTCTCGATCCCGACAATCACCAAACTCCACCTTGACTTAGCAATAAGGAACTGCCCTCAATTAGCCCTGACATGACAGAATCTGAACCGGATCAATTTGGTAGTGGGAACCCGGCTCCAATTCTGATAATAACAATTTCACCTAATTTAATCAACACGAAATTTAGCTCCAAGGCAATTTCATACTCAACCCAACATGGCAATAACAATTTGACACAAGGAATTTGGTTGTTGGCAACAAATTCTCCTGAATTTGAGCAGTATGACCCAATTTTTTAAAACTCTGACTCAGCCGAGGATCGAATCCGACTCGGCCGGCTCGATTTCAATGACTCGGTCGTTGTAAAAAATACATTAAATATTTATATTTTTTTATAAAAAAAA
>APFE030864164.1:130732-201193 GCA_000404065.3 Pinus taeda | reverse complement strand
CTATTTTGATGTAGCTCTTCTTGCTGTAGTTGTGATTCAAGTTGCAAAAACTCTATCTTTTCTTGTGCATTTTGTATACATTTTTGAATGTCAGCAATAATGTTTTTATTGATTATGATAGCGCTGTCAGCAGTGGATACGATTAGAGTTCTCAATAACTCTAATATTCTTTCAGATTTTCTTAGCAGTGGGCAAAAAGTGTGAGCACTTATGCAATATCTTCTTCTACCACATATGATCTCTAGCAAAACCACTCCTGCTATTCTATCTATATGTACATCTGTATATATAGAGAATTTGAACTTTACGAAATGAACCATACAAAATAAATATAATCCTGTTTGGTGGTTTCTCATAAATCAAAATCTTTCCACTAAACTTCGATGTTGGACCATGATATGATGTATTTTGTGTACCTGACTATTGATATACGAGCAGCCATGGAACCCAATTGCAATGCGAAAGACCGATAAGAAAGATTTGGTTTTATATCCTATGGTCCATGGTTTAATAAAGCAAGATTTGATTTCATATCTTATGGTCCATTCTCTTTTTAATAAAACATGACTACGACTACCATTTTATCGTATTTTCACATGCTTTATCCTTTTCCTCTTCCTGTCAACGTCAACGTGAATGGTCTACTTCCAAGTTCCCGGACCTTGTCTCTTGACAGAAAAATCGACCTCGGATTCCCGCGCTCGTTGCCTCCTCGCCAATTGTCAGTGTTGAAATACCAAAATCCTGCACTGCATCTACAGCAATTCTAAGCCGTGTTTCCCAAATTAGATTGGAACATCCTGCTCTATTACTTGGGAAATAAATTCAAAGTCAAGCATATCTTATTGGGATATACTAGTATCTTTCTTATTATGTAGAAACTGGATCAGAACGAGCAATATATTTACCATAAAGGTGTTCGCTTAGGGACCCTCCAAACATGTGTTCGTATATAAGCATAAGCCCCCTGCACTCATTACAGTAGCGTAGTAGAGATAACAAGTTTTTATGATCGACTCTAGAAAGAAGATCGACTTGTTAACCGAGTGAAGCCGCATACATGGATTTTATGAGACAATGTATATTTTTCTTATCGCTGTCAAATGCCACCATTGGCCGACCAAGAAATTAAACAACATTCTTAGAATTACCTCATTCAAGAACTGTTGAACTCCTTCGTTGGAAAACAGTGATAGAACTTTTATTGCTACGTCATTTCCATCTCGCAGCTTACCAAAAAAAACCCGATCCAAAGCCTCCTTGGCCAATCTTACTACTGAAGTTTTCTTCGCCGATGAACTTATGTTCTGGGCATTTTCCTTCAGGAACTGGAACGCAAGCTCCTCTAAACAGATAGAGAGACCTAAAAATCCTTGTCTTCAGATAAATGCGATTAAAGATACAGATACCTCACCTGTTCAAACTGTATCGGCATGTCCACGTAGGAATTTGATTTGTTCAGGTTCTTGGGATTGCTCTATAAAAATATGGCAAATTGCGGGAGAGATGGATATTGAGAGCAACGCTGGTTCAGTGAAGAAGAGAAAATTAGAAGACAGCACATAACATATTATTTCTCAGATTGAAGCATCAAGGACGTTGGAAGGACATAGCCAATGTGTTTCTTCCATTGTCTGGCTTGAAAAAGATACGATTTATTCTGCCTCTTGGGATCATTCAGTGCGGAGTTTGGGACGTTGAAACTGTCGTTAATTCATTGACAGTGGGTTGTCGGAAAGCACTGCATTGTCTGAGTATCGGTGGTGAAGGCTCTGCAATAATTGCTGCAGGCGGGGCTGATTCTGTGCTTCGAATATGGGATCAGTGTATGCCAGGGACTTTATATGCACACCTAATACCTTCCAGAGACGTTATATGAATCAGTGAGAGAGATGAAAAGTCGGACAGGACAGAGCTCAGAGGCGCAGGAATATGGAACGGTTTTGGATTCTAAGCGAATTCAGGACAGCGCAAGTGTGGCAGAACGACAGAGGCGTTATAACACAGTAGCGCAACAGCATTGAAACGCTTCTGGAAATTTCAGAACTAATTATTTATGACATAATGCATGCCGGCCCAAACAAAGGAATACAACTCTTCGAGTTTCAGTCTTTAATGCACAGGAAATATGCACTGTATACCGTTCCACTCACAATATGCCACTTAATGATTTTTATATATCATAAAAACTTCAAAACATATACGAGTTCAACGACTTCCAACTAATTTGCAGAGATGGACCATAAAAAACTCATTAAGACATAGAAGCGTTGGTTTACACAGGCCACAAAAACAAGTGGCTTACACAATATTGAGAAGGTTATGAACGTACCAGCTCTGATACCATGTTAAACACACATGGTGAACGAGAGAGAATAGGAAAGATAAAGCATGCATTGCATTTTTATTAACAATAGATGTACATTTATTGTACAATATGGTGACCGTTGGGATTCACATCGCAAGGTCCCTTGGACTACTTAGTCTGTTTAGCTTCCACACTAATCCATTTAGGATTAGGTGTCCAACAATGTTGAAGAAGCATTGGAACATGTGAAGAATCAAATCATTGCACTCTAGATCAAGCATGATGTCAAATGATTTGACTGCGGCCATGACTTCTAAAATCTTGAGCCTCTTTCCAAAGGTAGGACCCATTGCGTTATCCAACTCCTGGAAGCTTTCTACTATCAACTAGAAAACTTTCCTCATGATATCATCATTGTAAGGAGGTATAAGTGAAGCTAACTTTATTATTTCACAAAGACAAGAGGCAACTATAAGTCTTACCCCTTCACAAGGGTGTTCCAAGAACTTGGGTTGTATCAAGGCAAGCATGGATGGCTTTAGGGCCCAATTTAAACTCCTCCAATCTGATTGGTTCACCTCATAAAGAAGTGAGCCTAACTTCTCCAATTTAAGAAGAGCTTTCACTATCACCTCCAAGATCTTCAAATTTGACCTAAGTGCAAAGAGCAAATTTCCTATCTCTTGTTCCTTCTGCAGATCCCTTGGATGCTCCAGTTGTAGAATAGTATGGACTCCTCTTAAGAAGGGTCCATTGTTCTACGTTTTTCTTTGATCTATATCGTAATCCATTAAGGTATTGTTGTGTTGATTCATGGGGAGTTTTAAATGCTCCATTATTTAGTAGCTCCATTGGCACCCTATCAGTAACATATACAAGGCTATGGAAACAATAACAATGTTGTACATAGCAACTAAAGACTCTCTCTCTCCAAAACATAGCAACAATCTCTCTTTAACAACTAACCCTAGCTCAGACAATTAGTACCAGCATAGCAACATAAACAATATTCACTCAGCTATGCATGATTTAGCAGCAAAACATGACATGCTCTCAACAGCAACCTAACTCATCAACTCAACAGTAGCATAAGTTATATCAAACCCTCTGCAATATATCTCAACCTGACAAGACTATAACGACAACATACATTATCATTCTCTCTTTATCAGCAAAACATCACAACCAACAGTTATGCACGGCATCATCAACAATACAAAATACACGGCCTTCCCAACACTCTTTGCTCGTCATACATGTTCAACATTCAACACACTAGCATTCTCAATATTACGAAATAATCAATATTATGACAATACAGTTCACATAGCAATATGAGGCTACTATAGCAATTCACATACCCCTTACCAATACAATCACTCGACCCTACAGCAATAAGCAGCATACAAAAATTCTTATGAAAAAACATTGTCAACAATTATATCAGATATACCAATGCTTTGTTTTCCATCACACCCCATCCTTCTACAAATCTGTTGCAATAATGCTTAGGCCACACAAAACTTCTATCGATCGCATGTTTGTATTCTCACAAAACACAAGCAACTACAAAACTTTCTACTATAGGTATGCATAGCGCACAAGTAATAATTAACCACCACTGCTACAACAATGTCCCGGCAGCATTAGTTGACAACACCAATATCTAAAGCATAGTAAGGTCCTAGCACTTTTGTCAAACGCTCGACACTGTCAACGTGTGGGTTACTCACACTTTCGCACAGCTATCGAACTCAACTAGTCACACACATCGCTTTGCTTCTGATCTCATTACTCCTCTTCATATGCACAATTACACGCACCATTACATTGCATATTGCCAAAACCATGCTTCAGAACTACATCATACACTGGTTCGCATAGCCTCTGTTCGCACCATTTCTCAATCGCGCAATAGCTCCTCGATTTATATGTCAACACATGCTACAAGTCACATCCCTTCAAACAATCTGTGCTCTGCTACAGGTACAGTCGTTGGGATCTATGGTGTACTTTGATAAGTCTGGTCGCACAACCTCTGCTAATTAACTGGCAGACTCTGTGAATCAATGCAGCCTCATGCCAGTTATACGATTTGGCTCCTCTCATCAGGCAAGAAGATAGACTAGCAAAACATATGTCAGCTTTCAATGAATTATCGATTCGATTAGTCAAAAATCTCAACTCTTGGTCAACCAGGTGTCACATGATGGAGTTTGGACTGGTTTTCGGTCCCGACAATCACCAAACTCCACCTTGACTTAGCAATAAGGAACTGCCCTCAATCAGCCCTGACATGACAGAATCTGAACCGGCACAATTTGGTAGTGGGAACCCGGCTCCAATTCTGATAATAAGAATTTCACTTGATTTAATCAACACGAAATTTAGCTCCAAGGCGATTTCATACTCAACCCAACATGGCAATAACAATTTGACACAAGGAATTTGGTTGTTGGCAACAAATTGTCCTGAATTTGAGCAGTATGACCCAATTTTTTAAAACTCTGACTCAGCCGAGGATCGACTCCGACTCGGTATCGACTCGGCCGGCTCGATTTCAATGACTCGGTCGTTGTAAAAAATACATTAAATATTTATATTTTTTATAAAAAAAACATAATTTTAAAGATTTTCATTCATGTTTCCAAACACACAGCATTATAATATAGATGGAAGACAACATATGATCAAAGTAGGCTCGTGAATATATCCATTATATCAAAATGGCACCCAATGCATTGTCCAATGGCAATACATAGTCATACATGATCAAAGATTCAAAACAAAAAACACATAATCAAAGAGGCTAGAAATGGCCTCTACAACAAAAGTAAACTATGACCAGACTCCAGTACTACTGGCTAGTAGCTACTGCCAAAGGAGCCAAGATCATGTCGATCAATCTCTGAATCATCATCAGAGTCAGACAGGGGGGCCCATGGCTCCTCCTCATCATCATCATCTCCAACTGCAACTGTAGAAGTGGTACCACTAGTAGGCTGTGCAACAGATGCAAGCTGAGATAGAGAAGATATACGGCTGCGCTTCTGTCGTCGCTGAGCAGAGGAAACGCCTGCAACTGGAGTCCTTGCTGGCTGTGAGACTCAGGCTGGTAGTACAGGTGGATCGGGATCTGCATTCAACTGAACATCATGTTCAACTGATGCCTCGATATCTAAATCTAAATCAAGATCCTCATCAGGATCAAACTCTGCTGGATGACTCTCCACTACCCAATTTTATGTTGGATCAATGTCTTCCAACACAATGGGACTAAATCAGTCTTTGTTCAGCAATTGTTTCGTCTGAGCCGGAGTTGCTTATTGGACCTAGACTAGATCATTTAACCGTTTTGATCCAAATGTTTTTCTTCTTTGTTCGAATCTTCTCAAAGACAGACCAATTGCGCTCACACCAGTATCTCTGCAAGTTTGACTCAAATACGAATTGCAAACTTTTGCATCAGGACACTGGCCACCAAAAGCTCCCACCACTTGTGCTGCAAAAAACAGAGCTAACATTAACAAATTATATCCAACTTCCAAAATATAAACGATTTAACAAAATTAAAAAAAAAAAAGTAAAACTATTAAGAATTTGAAAATTGAAATTTTTGTTTACCTAGCTCATCTGCTTCTTTTGCAATCTTTGCTAGGTTCTTCCCAAAGGTACCCAAGGCATTGCTGAAAGTCGTGACCTATCGGTGTATCTCGCGCTGATTAGAATCTAACGGGATCATGAAATCAATGCAGTCAATCAGTCCATCTCTGACCTCCACCCTCAAAGCTCCTGACTCCTTAGCTTTATAATGATACCATGGGTTCAAAAAATACCCAGCTGCATGTATAGTGCGATGGAGTTGATTGTTCCATCTTTCATCAATGATTGCCCAAATGGGCCCATACTTAGCCACTCTATTCTTGTATGCCCTCTTTATTTGCTCCTTTTCTTGATCCATAGCCTCATAAATGAAGCCCATAGCCAACCTTTCCCCATCCACCAACCGCAACACGTTAACCAGTGGCTCAGCAAACTTCACAATCTCAGCTGCCTTTCTCCAAAAAGTTTCTTCATTAACTTTCTTTTTCAATTCTTTGCCTTCCGGTTTGTTAGACCAATTGCTTTAATTCCATTCATCACTGGAAAATATCTTTTGCAAGTTTCTATTTTTGGAAAGCATAGATTGCAATGTCAAAAAATGAGTAGCAAATCTAGTGATGGCCGGCCTAATAAAATCCCTGCCCCCAGTGTGTTTCCTCATGAGGCTCAAAATCAATGACTGATTGTAGATAAATTTTGTTATGCTTTTGGCATGATCTACAGTGTTTTTGACCCAATCTATTTTTCCAATATCCTCAAGCATGAGGTCTATGCAATGTGCAGCACATTTCATAGACCCTAATTCCTCCAGAAACTGTGTAGTCCTATACTTCAAGCTTCCTTGAGATGCACATTGCGTAGTATCACAGCCCAAGCTCTCCCCATGTCTTCTGGTGATGGATCAGAATGCATCGTCTTAGACTAGGGGATTTTCAAATTGACATTGTCTCATCATGAGTGAATTGCAGGAACAAGTACATTATCATGTCATGGAAATATGATGGAGAAGGATAAACAAGAGGGAAAAGAGAGAAGCATGCTGAAAGACTCTCTTGTAGCCAAACTTAAATTTGATCAATCGAGAGAAAGCAAAGGGACACACACTTGAAAATACCATTAAAGACTAAATATCATTGAAGATTATACATCACTAAGCCATGTAGAGGTGAAGGGAAATCATATCCAAGAAGACATCCAACACTTAGAAACAAAAGTGACTTAACATTACCACAACATCAAGCATTCCATGTCAGCAGTGTCATGTCATGTCATTTTATGAGTGGTCATATGCCACATCACTATTGTGGACCATGTATATTGTATTCAAATGTATTGTAAAGTGGAAGTCCAAAGGACACACATGGGATGTAAAGAGTAATGTAAGTTGAAAATTCATACGAAGTCAAACAATCATGAGGGTAGTCAAAGGGTCACCCTTGGTTATATATACTTCCTCATTGTATGAGTAAAGGACTTTCCACCTTGGCTCCTCCCACAAGGCATTAGAGAGATCACCTAATTCTTTGAGGAGCAAGGAGTGGCTCCAATGTCCCACTATTGGGGCTAGTGATGGACATTGTAAACATGTGTCTTGGAACCTTTACTTAATAACAGAAGCCTTCAAGGCCAACACGTTCTTCATGCATGGACTATGAATTTTTGTGATGCTATTATGCGAATGTTTGTATTTCATGTTTTATTTCACATGTGATAAGATAGTTGAAATATTTCATTTATTTTAGTGCTTATCTTATTGAGAATGTGTTGTAATGGTTTTTATTATTGTCCCATTCTTGTGGACTATTCCGCGGGATATTAGACAAATCCTTCTTCATTTATTGGTTGTAACAACTATCACATCCACTATGGACTATTCCGCTAGATCTTAGATGAATCCTTCCGGTTCACATGTGTCTCTTCTTAGGTGGTACTATTACCTCTCACTTAGAGGCTCACTTTTATCCCCCCTCTGCAGTAGAAGAACCTTGACATAGTTGCAACTGAACACTCACCAGACACACCCCCTTTCTTTTTCAAGATACCATTGCATCCCTCTCTCGTGCTAATAGCTAGAGCCAAGGAAAATCTTTAAGGATTTGACGACTAGGCCTTTATACTGGATGGGACTCCTACACCAAACGATGTGAGGTCTAATTGGGACTTCATACTAGGGAGGTCCCCTGAATGTTGGCGGGTCCAACACTGTGAACTATATTCAAACATAAAAAAGAAGAAGATGAAATCAACATGTCTAGAGGATATGAAAGAAAGGTGCGGTTGGAATTTTATAGAATATTGTTTCCTTACAGTTTTGACACTATTAACTATTTTAATATTTGTCATTAGATTTGTTTTAATCAAAATAATGGTATTTCACAGCCAAGAAAATATCCAACAATGTGGGCATATAGTCAACATTATCGTGTAGAACGTGTAGATGTAAAGAGATGATACTTCGATTGTGGCGTCATGGTTGACTTAAAGAAATCTAGTTGATTAAGCTCAAAAGATAAGAATAGTATTGAGGGATTCTACAATATGTTAGGAAAATACAAGAAATCATTGAGTTAGATTACCACTCTTTTAAATATTGTATATTTAAGTGTAGATGGTATGAAGCATTTGAGAGGACACAAAGACACGATGCCTATAGTGGATTATTTTCTAAAGATTCCTCAAAGTTATTACCTGAGGATAAGGAGCCTTATGTTCTACCAATTCATTGTGAGCAGGTATTTCTTTAACTCAAAGAAGAAGTGGTAGTGATTAATAACATATTAATGCATTGTTTATTATATTTATATGTTGGGCATGGAATTCCCCCAGGGCAGATTTTGGGGCTTAAAGCCCAAGTTTTGACCAAATCCTTTTGTAAAAGCTCCACGAATTGTGGGCGCGGGGCGCGAAATCATAATAGAGTCACAAGGTTGTCCGCCTTAGTTTTTTTAATGTGATGTCGGCTGGATAGACCTACACATGGTCTACTGACCATAAGATTGTATAAATAGAGCGAAGCTCTAAGTGTATAAGATAACTAATAGAGAAGAGGAGTAGGGAAAGGAAGACAAGTCTGAGTAATTGAGTCGAAGTGTAAGTATTTCTGTGGGTTGTAGAGTAGGAGAAGGCTCTGCAGATGAGTGCGCAGAGGCCTAGTAGTCCGCAATTGAGTGCGCGGAGCCCTACAGCTGAGTGCGCAGGGCAGGTTGAGTCTATAACTATTGGGATAATCAACAAAGAGAAGTTTCACTATATTTTTGTGTATCTTTTCCTGATTTAATGTATGATTGGATATAATTTGCAAGTATATTGTTTATTTACTGCGCAAACTTATATTAATGTTTTGTATAACTAATTATAACGTAAAACCTCCAAGTACGTGAAGGTATTTAATTGGTATAGGAAGATAAGTAAGATCTCAGGTAATAACGCAGATTGTGGCTCTAGCAGTGTTGGAGCTCCACAACCCCTGGTTAGGGCTGCACGAAGGCAGTGTATCAGGCTGTGAGGAACATGGAAGTGCGCGAAGTGACCTGCGCACAGGAACAAACAATGGACCAGTTGAACTTCTCAGACATCTCAAGGGTGTGAAAACCTGGTTCTAGCACCCTCCAATACTACTTCAGGTGAGACCTTAGTCCGTGCTCCATGGATTATTTTCGAAAGGGCTAGTAGTATAGGGATTTGTTTGGATAAATAACTCATAACTTGTTTCAGGCCCTAACAAACCAACAAATGGTTCCGTTGTCCGGACCAGGATCTGCATAGAGATGTCTGATGTCGTATCAGTGGAATCTGACAAAGAAAGGAATTGAAGATTGGTTGGATAGGAAGCTTCATGAGTTCGCGGCACAGGAAAAAAATAATTCATGACTAACAAAGGAAGAGTGGTTAGACTACTACTTATATACAAAGATCCATAAAATTTTCTTTGCATCCTTCCCCACTGAGTTGTACGAGTGGATCGCGAAGCTAGTAGATAGGAAAGGAAGGTGTAAACTTGATAACCCTATTATGTGGACTCCAGAATTGGTGCGTAGACTGGAAGCATCTGAAGATAAGATCATGCACATTGTCAATCACTGGCTCGATCGAATCATAGGAGGATTCATCACTGAATTTGTGGTAGATACTTCATTCAGTTATAGCGAGGCAGAATGACGCTTCCTTAAAGGACCGTGAGGTAAGTACATTAAATCTTTGAACACTTGGATTAAAATGCTACTATGTGAAAAATGGGTTATGTGAATGAATTGATGTTTGGGGTTACGCAGAGTGGGAGAATCTACATAAACGAAGGTAGCACCGAACTAGAAACTAGCCCCTTGATTTCACCTCTAGAGGGGCCGAGGAAGAGCTAGCAAAGGTCTCGCCAAGAAGTGATATCAATCTGATAAGGGAGAGATTTTTGCACATACCACCCCCACCACACCACCACCAATTTCACCATCTCCACCCTCGTCATCGCCTATACCACCTCTGGCACCACCACGAAATAGTATGGCAAGCGTGATATAGCTACCAGTGTTCAAAGGAGTAGGGAATGAAGATCCAGACCAGTTTTGGTTCGTGATAAAAGCTATATGGGAAGAACAGGGAATCATAGACGATAATATAAAGAAGGAAACATTTTTCATTGCTCTGTAGGATCACGCGCTGACCTGGTACATTAAGCATTCCAATGATAATCCGAATGCGGGGATCATGGATATCCAAACTGTGCTAAAAAAAGAATTTAGCAGGCCAAAGTTAGAGGCACAGTCGATCATTGGGTTCAAGGAAATCACAATGCTACTAGGTGAGACCCCATGGGAGTTGGATCAAATATTGAGGTGCACAATTCGCGAAGCAAACATGACATTAACAGATGGGCAACACCGTGAATGGTTTGTAGCATCGTTAACACCACATCCATGAAGGGTGTTGTTGCAATAGAGGCTAAGCACTCAGGACGAGGCCTTGGATGTCCCGATGAGATTGCATGAGACCCTAATACAAGATCCCAACCTAGGAGTTCAGAAGATTCACGCACAGTTGAAAAACCTGTGCCTTGAGATTCAACATTTGAAACAAGACAGTACAACCCGCCTAGAGATGCGCGATGAGGTATGGTGCATAAATTGCAAGGGCCAGGGACACGATAAGGACCACTGCCCGATGTTTTTGAATTACCTTGTAGGAGGAGGGTCAATGCCACTAAGACCAGAGGCACAAGTAGGACCAAGCGCAATGCCTACACTATGGTGCGCGATTTTTCAGATAGGAGGAAAGCATGCTATAGATAAATACCATCTATTATAGAAGTATACGCAGAATTCATAGCAGTTGTTCTGTAATTTCTGTAGGTCAGTAGGACACGATGAGCACACTTGTAGAAGCTATGAGCTGATGATGGATCGAACTCCTACCTATAGAGTTCAAGCTGAAACACAGCCCCTCGATCAAAACATAGGAATGGAGCGCATCGGATTTTAGGGGCGCGTACAAGGCCGGGGTGGAGGGGGACTAGAAAGAGGTTGCAGACAGCTGATATGTTACAATTACGGAGGGCCAAGGCATTATGCCTGTAATTGTATGAATCCAACACAACCATCATGCTTGCATTGTATGTTGTTTGATCATGAGATGGAGGACTGTCCCACACTGATAGCGAGATTGCGCGATAAAGGAGCACTCCAACCTCCCCTGACTCAGAACCTGAAAATGATGAGGTCTGAGTCACGCGAGGAAGACCCTAATGTAAATATCGTGCTCTAGAGTGGAATTACAATAGGGGATGACAAAGGCAAGCAGCTTGAAGAAAGTACCTAGATTCATAGGGCTCCAACAAAGGAACCACAATTTTATTTGGAGCATGCTAAGGAGACCTTCATGGAAGCTAAGAGGAGCTTTATTGATGCCTCCACTTCAGGAAGTAAAGACAGACAGGAGCCAGAAATGGACCCAACGATGCTCACTGCGTTCTTGGAGACATGTATGAAGCTACTGTGTGACAACAAGGCTATAAAGGGGCTGCAAGAACTCATAAATAGATGCGCTGGGACTGCGCCAAGACTCCCATGCATAGTTCAGAAGCTCGGGAAGTACACGATGCGAACAAGAAGGAAGATGAGATTGACCGTGCAGATTGGGGAATAAGAGATGGACCAAGTGATTCTAGATCTAGGATCGGATGCGAATGTCTTGCGAAAGTAGACATGGGAGCGCATGGGCAGGCCTGCATTGCAATGGTATCCTATCCAACTGCGAATGGTGAACCAACAAAAGATCCTACCTATGGGGAGATTGCAAGGAATCATAGTAGATATCGAAGGAGCAAGCATATGACAACAATCCCTACCCTGCGCTATTGGGAATAGATTGGGCCACTGACATGAATGGAGTGATAAATCTAAAGAAGCGCAAGATGACCTTTGAGAAAAAGTCTATGCGCATAGTGGTACCTTTAGACCCTGCGGAAGGATCATGCTACACAGAGATAGTGCACAACTACGATAGTGATGATGATCTGGACTACATCTACAAGATAACTGTGTGGGAGAAAGACTGGGTAAATCCAACCGTGGATGGCTAAATCTCATGGGAACGCGAAAGCTCCTGCACATTAGATTTTGATGAGGAGATAGAATTATGACAGAACTGGTTACACGAGGTAACCATGCTCAACTGTAACATGATGACGAGATCGCTACGCTGTGTAGCAACATAGGTAAGAGATCTTCCTATGTATGATGGGTTAAGCGAGGTGGATGACTTCCTTAACAGATTTGAAAGAGAAGTGTCAAAATAGTAATGCTTCGACACTCTGAAATGGGTACCGCAAGCTACACTCGAAAGGTGGTGGGGTACACAACAAAGAAGTTTTTAGGACCGGCGTGATTAGAGAAGAATGATGAGCACACGGCTTGGGAAGCCTTCGATGCAACTAACATACAATATTGTCAGACGAAATGACTTGCACATCCATCTATCTAGGTGGATACAGGCATATGGTACGAAACCTGCAAGAATGTACACAGTCCTCACGGTAGGAGACACGATCAGTAAGCAGGTGCGAGTAAGACAATGGCACGAACGACCCCTCCGGTTTGGACCACGAAGTATGGAAAGACCAAATGCGCAGAAGGATATCCATGCATAAGCCTTTAACAAAGTACGAGAAGCGCTGAACAAGGTCCATAATGCGAAGTGGACTGATAGGGACTTACATGTACCAGCAATTCTATGGGCTTATAGGGCTGCATGCAAGAACCTAACCATGCAGGCACTGCTAAGGCTGGAGTATAAATCAAACGTTGTAAGCCCTATAGTACATGAAAAGCTTAGACTATGCATGATAGCCCTGGTAGATACGACGATTCGCAGAACCTTGGAAGAAGAAATCCAAGAAGGAAATTCTAGGCTCCAAAAAATTGAAGAAGAAAGGGTATGATTAAGGAAGAAAAGTGCTTTGGTAGACACGGAAGTCAAGAAGCTGGAGGACGAGATAAAGGAATATTTTCTTAGTAAAAAGCCCAGGGTGATAGGAAGGATGCACATGATCACGATGATAAATTTTAGGCCTATTGCCGTGAATTGATCAGTCTGATGCCTTGGCTTGGGTTGCACATTGCCAAGCGAATCGACCAGGGTAGCGTGTTGTAGATGATAAAGTGCGTGATGCCGCCCATAACAATAAAAGGTGGGTATTTTCCAGGAAATGTGATGTGTGACATGATGAAACTTCACACAGGTGGTGCAACCACCTGACTAACTGAGGGAAGTACAGTCTTAGCACTCTAGCCAGTTGAAAGGAAGCACAGGGCTATAAACTATTCTGTTAGGGAGTTGCACGATGTTGGAGTTGCATGTAGAAGAAAAGAGTCACAAGGTTCGTGACCGCACATGTGGGCCTGCGTTGCCATGCAGGTTGGGAAGAAAGTGACCGTTGAAGTCACTATTCATGATGGGATGCTTGACTTAAGACCAAATGGAGTGGGTAGCAGGAATTTAAGACATGATTTATGAGCAAGATTTGGGAAAATCTACTGCCAGGGGAGCATTAATGAACTAGATTTGGGGGGAAGGGTCGAATTCAAATTCAAAACGTGCTATAAATTACAAGGGGCTGCCAAGCAAACAACACTTGGTCATTTTCAAATTGAGCTATTGAGAAAGCCCCTGTTTGTTTTGTGTTGAGTGTTGATTGAGCACTTGAGTTCGCAAGTGACAGATTTTTGGACAGACACAATGGTATTAGCTGAGGAAGTTATGGAAATAATAGAAATGACCTCCGAAGGGGCTGCGCAGGCCCTGACTATGGGGGATGCTTTGAAAGGCATTGGGATTGGGGTAGAAATCCTGAAATCACTGTGCATGCCAAGACCCAAGAGGGAAAAACAAGCGATGGTTCTCATATGTGTGTCCCTGCGCAACCCGTTGTACACCAAGTTGTCAATGGAAGAGAAGGGGAAAGTCGTCACCATAGAGACCGATGAAGAAGAAGAAGAGCTGGAGGATCTTATCATCGAAGAGGACGAGGACGAAGGAATGGAGGAGGAAACTGAGCTTGCACACCACTCGACAAAGCTTCCCATTTATGTCCCCCCACAAAAAGGGAAGGCTAAAGTGCCCAAGGATCTTGACAAGACCAAGAGCTCCCTCTAGACCCCACTCCTCCCTAACAATATTATTTTTGAGGGCACGCACCTGGGATGGGTGCCAAGCTTAAAATTTAAAGATTGGGACCTCATTGACCATGAGAAGTTCCCTCACCTTGAGACCTCACACCTCATGAAGTCTAAGCAGAACACCGTGGTGGGGGTTACAGAATTAGAGTCGCGAAATTAGTTGCATGGAGTGGAAAAGGTCGGGCTACTTAAGCTGCTCTGGGTGCCACATTTCCACCACGCCCCAATAACAATTTTCATCATCAGGTAGCTGCTCTACCTGGTGCATGATGGGTGTTTGTGGCTGGAGGAGCCCATCCCCATCACAACAGACTTGATTCATCGCATTTCTCAGCTTCCATGAAAAGGAGAGGATTCCGCAGACATCTCGGAAGGGAAGAGTAGTGACTTGGCCATCGCGGAGGCCATGAAGAAGAAGTACAAGCTCACAAAGAAGAAAAGGGGATACGCCATATCCAACATAAACGATAAAGCAATGACAGTGGAGACCCAAATACTAGCTGGTAAGATTATGCGCAAGTGTCGCACGGACGAGGTACCCGCACTAATGGTAGCACTTGCTGAACAGTGCATGGAGGGGGTCCAGTTTAACTGGTCTGAGTTCCTCTGCAAGGAATTTTTGGATAATTGCCATGAAGCTCAGGAATAAGGCAAAATGTTCCACTATGCATGGCTCCTGCTGTCCATAGTACTCGTGGCAGGGGAATTGCCAGAAGATAGTCAATTCCCCACAATTGATAGGGATCTACCGAAGGCCGTGAAGTACCCTTCGCTTTGGGCCACAAAGGATGCCAATAGGATCCGCGACAGTAAAATATTCTGGGTGTTCATGGAGATGAACTTTAGAATGGGGATCAACTGCAAGTCATGGCTGTCGCCCACTATTTACAACATCCTGCAGAGTTTTATGGAATTTAAAGCAGACATCCATAGCATATACAACAAAGTGCGCAAGGACCTAGCCAAGCAATGGAGAAAGATACCCTTTGTAGCCACAGATGATGTCATCTTTAATGTACTAGAGACATGGCCGCCAGAGTGGCGTGCTCCAGACATCGCAGAGATAGAGAAGTCAGTGGCACAAAGAAAGAAAGAAGAGGTCAAATTGTGCATCACAAAGTTGGAAGACAAGAGAAGGAAGGAGGCAGTCGTAGCAGAAGTGCGGGTGGCGCGGGATGCTCCACAGAAAACAACTGAATAGGAAAAGGCCGCAGCAGCAGCAGCAGCGCAGGAGGTAGCCATGAATGCGCACGAGGGCCGAATGTCACCTTTGCATGGGCAAGAAGTAGAGGAAGAAGAGGGAGGCACGAACCCACAAACCGCATCAACATAGTTGAAGTGACAACACCCAACCGAGTGGACAGGGCCGCGCAAGAACGTCAAGGCATCAATGTTGTCTATTAATGAGATCACCCTAACCGAGGGTGATCTACATGACATCGATGAAACAGTGTGTGATGTCACCTCCGAGGCCCTCTAAAATTTTATGCAGGAGAACCAGATTGTGTTGGGGTTCGTTAGAGCACAGCTACAGGAGTTGCAGGTGCACCCTCCTCAGACTGTTACCCTTTCGACCAGCCTCGCAGTCGGAACAATGACAACAAAACTAATGTTACACGCTAGGGTGACGAATACCATAGTTCTACCAGAAGGGGCACTAGTGACAACAAATGAGGCCGATAGGCCTATGGTTAGCACGTTGAAGGGTCTTGGTATCAATATGGTTGCACTTTCGTGGGAGACCTTATACTTTCTCCAGGATGTGATAACTGTAGAGCTGCTAGCTAGGGAGAGCCGCGCACTGCAAGTCCTCAGTGAGCAGAAAATCAATATGGAACAATTGAGCTTGCAACGCGATGAAGTGGTGTCACAGAATCAACAGCTAGTATAGGTAATAGATGAAGCTTGTCAAAGCGTCCCGGAGCTGGCCATCCTAGTAGACGTTCCAGTAGAGGTGCACATCCATAGGTTAGTAGTAGTGGTGCATGAGGCATGGGAGGGAATGACAAAGGTTTAGATGGAGCTGAACCTTCAGATCGTCGAGATGAGGTTAAAGGCACAGTTTTCCACCCCTCTAGAAGTCAGAGAATAGTGTGCTAGCACTATTACAGTGGGACTAGACGAGATTGGCAGTGCAGTACGAGACTGCACCAACATGTTGGAAGAATCATTTAAGGTCCTCACAAATCTGCAGGAGGACCCGAACATCCAACGTTTAGAGACAAAGGTGCGAGAACTCCAACAACAGTATGAAAACCTCAAAGGAACTGTGCAGATGATGGCCCGCACTCAGAGGCTCGTGTAAATGCAACAAGCCAAAGCGTTGAAATAATAGGTGGACACGACACGACACAAGGAAGCAGTCCTAAAGGCGCGTGTTCAGCGTTGGATCGACGAGGCCTTCACCATCACATCAGAAATTGAAGGCAAGCTCACACACATGTAGGGGATAGATGTATAGATGTAGAGAAGCACTTTCGACACTGTGGTCTCAGAATAATGCATGCAACAGATCCAGCAGGAAACATCTCATTGCGCTGCCGACCTCGTCACAGTTCGAGCAGAGTTGGAAGGACTCCATGCAAAGATCTCCACACCGATAGAGTGACTCGAGGGTGAGTCACGATGTTTGTGTTGGGGGCCTATTGGGCATGGAATCCCCCCAAGGTAGGTTTTGGGGCTTAAAGCCCAAGTTTTGACCGAATCCTTTTGTAAAAGCTCCGCAAATTGCGGGTGCGGGGCGTGAAATCATAATAGAGTCACAAGGTTTTTTGCCCTAGTTTTTGTAATGTAACGTCGACTGGATAGACCTACCCATGGTCCGCGGACCATGGGATTGTATAAATAGAGCGAGGCTCTAAGTGTATAAGATAAGTAATAGAGAAGAAGAGTAGGGAAAAGAAGAGAAGTCTGAGTAATTGAGTCAAAGTTTAAAGTGTGTATATGGGTCATAGAGTAGGAGAAGGCTCTGCAGTTGAGTGTGCAGAGGCCTAGTAGTCCGTAGATGAGTGCGCAGACCCCTACAACTGAGTGCGCAGGGCAGGTCGAGTCTGTAACCGTTGGGAGAATATGAATGTTTTGTATAACTAATTATAACGTAAGACATCCAAGTACGTGAAGGTAGTTAATTAGTACAAGAAGATAAGTAAGATCTCGGGAATAGTGCAGAGCATGACTCTAGCAGCACGAGAGCTCCACAACCCCTAGTTAGGGCTGTGTGAAGGCAGTGTATCAGGTCGTGAGGAATAGGGAAGTGCGCGAAGTGACTTGTGCATAGGAACAAATAATGGACCAATCGAACCTCTCAGACATCTCAAGGGTGCAGAAACCTGGTTCTAACACCCTCCCATACTACTTTGGGTGAGACCTCAGTCTGTGCTCTGTGGACTGTTGCCAAAAGGGCCAATAGTACAGGGATTTTTTTGGCTAATTAACTATGAACCTGGGTCAAACCCCAACAAGCCAAAAATATATATATCTATATATATATATGTGTGTGTGTGTGTGTGTGTGTGTGTGTGTGTGTGTGCTTATTAATCAATAAAATTATTATAAGATAGGTCTAATATATGTATGTACTTGTTCATGTGCAGGTATTTTTCTATGAAGATATTATGGACCCAAAATGGATATTTGTCATACATTATGATCCAAGATTAAGGCATGTATTTGATGATGCATTAATGGACACTGAGCAAAACAATCATGGCCAACAAAATGAGAAAGAGGGATAAGGGAACATCGAATAAATTGACATCCATGATGATGTTGAAGATGGTTATGTTCAGGAACAGGATGACAACAATACAATGTTAGATGATGTTATGGAAGACAACAATATGGATGGTGTAGAAAATGATGGTCCAAATACATTTGTTAACAATACGAATAGTCTACAGTCAAATTTCAATGATGATGAAGATGATGAAGGTCAAGAAGAGGATGATGACACTATTAACTACTTGAAAGATCATATGAACATTGACAATGATACACTGGTTGACATTGTTGCAGACAATGAGGTTAGTGACCAAGACTTCTAAAATTTCAAAATTATTTGTAATCCATGTTTAAAAAATGATGATTCTGATGGCCTAAATTTTTAAATGCTTAAGTATTATTTGTGTCAATACAAATTACCTATTGAAATATCATTAAAGTGTTCAATATATGGTATGAATTGTTGACAGAAAAAATTAGGATTACTTGAATGTTTTTTCTTTTCATTTTGTATCAACGGAGATTGTGATGAAATTAGAGCATCAAATATGAATTTTGAATCCTTTGATTACATTCAAACATTGAAGATAACAAACTGGAAAATACCAACACATGAATCTTTGGTTTCAATTGCTCAAGTACTTCTGATCTTGACCAACTTTAATTAATTTTAGAAACAAATATTTACATACACACCATAATCTTTCTTTTCTCAAAATACCAACCTTTCCTCATCGTGATGAGAGAATTTATATAAAATTTACAAAATATTCATTTCTACAATATTTCAGAAAAAAAACCTAATATGAGAAACAAAATTAGGTTAATATGAAATTTGTTGTAGAAATCCTAGGATTGTCTATGAGTAATGATCAATTGAACTATAACATTCCTCCAATGCAATGCATTTCTCGTTGAATGAAGTTATCCTTTGTTAGATGATTGTTGATGGGAATGATGATGTTGTCATATCTCTATATATAGTACCCAATTTTGTGTGAAAAGCATAAGAGATTGGTGGCAAATCATTAATGACTCTTCTTGTTTGATTAAGAATATTAAAATATTATTATAAAAAGTCAAAAATGTTTTGACCCATTAGATTAGAAGAAGTATGATTTAATTGTGATGTGCCATTCCTCTTTTCTTGAAACTTGATCTGATACTCTTCGTCTGGGATAAGCACTCCTTGATCATTCTAGAAGCTTTGTAGACCTTGCACAAAAAGATACAAGAAGATATATTTAAAATATGATACCCTGCCTAACATATAATTTTCTTTTCCTATCACGTAATTTAATAATCCATCTTTCACAATATACTTTCTAGCTTGAAAGATAAGGTCGACCCTATCCTGTATTCATGAAAAAAAGCAATTGAGATTTGGTCCTTGTGTTAATAAATCTTACATCATTTAGGGCTTTCATAGGTTTGTCTCCTAGATCCATCTGAAAAATGGAAGCCCGAGTCAAACAAGAATTTTCCAATTCTTTTTCATCTTCAACCTATGCAAAATAATCCTTCGATATTTTAAGCTCCAAAGCAAGACAGTTCCAAATAACATATTTAGTATCAATCAAACTAAGCTTCATTGAATTTAATCCCACCTTTAATTCTTTCTATTCAACCAGAGATTCCTTAAGAGCCTTTGTTTTATGTTCATTATCTTTCTCTAATTTAGTCAGCTCCTCTTTTAATTTTCTGCACTCCATATCTTTAACTGTCAAGTTTTCCAATTCTTTGGATAATTCAATATCAAGATCAACCCTTATGAGATGTTCAATTGTGATTTTGAAAGTGTTTGAACTTCTTGATTTAACTCTTCAATTTGATTTCTTAATACTCCAATGGTTCCTTTAGCATCTTGTAATTATCTTTACAAGTCATCCTTTTCTTAAAGTACTGTAAGAAGCTCCGGAGTTTGAGGATGAGCATCATGTGGCATTTTGAGCCTTTTCTTTGGGGCTTGGATTGTTGTATCTTTTTCTTTAAGTAAATTTGAAACTTCAACATTACTTGCAACATCATCATCAAGTTCCATAATCTTTCTTCATAATTAAGCTTTTCCCGATCGCAAAGCTTTGTTCTGTGCCTTCTCTGACTTCAATTGGTTCTCCAATTCCTTCACAGTTGATTGTAATTTTTCTTTTGTAGTGGACTCATTAACCAAATTTGTATAAATGTCTTGACCTTCTTGTTTGAAAAAATCAATTTTATCAACAATATTAAATTGATTCATATTAAATTTGAATTAAGTGGTCTTAAATCCTTCATGAGATTTACTTCCTTTAGGAGCTGGATCTATCAAAATATTTAAATATATGTCTTTGTTATCTACCACAATATGTAAATGAGGAGGATCTTTGATCTTACGTTGTTCAACTTTCCCCTCTCTATCCTAGTAAACTTGCTATTTGATTTCATTGTAATAGGCTATGATAGGATTTTCAACTGATATAGGTTGATTATCTATTGATTGAACAACCTTAACTTTTTTTGAATACTACTCATGAACCTGAATAACAAGTTGTCTTGCAGAAGTCTGTTCTTTGAATTATCAGTTACAAGCATCAAATACTTTTTCTATGAATGTTTGGACATATTTCTCCTTTCTTCCTCGGTGATGTCTTCTTCATCTATCTACATCATATCCTCAGTAAATAACCTTTTAGCTCTATTTTCAAGCTTGGTTGGGGTAACTATTTTTGTCTGTGCTTGTCCTTGCTTTGAAACTCCTTCTGATTGCTCAAAGAAATTTTCTTCATTTCCCATCTGATTTTGATCAAAATTTTCAACAGTTGACCATTCCATATTGTTTGTTATCCTTTCCATTTTTGACCTACCTTGATTTTTATATTCACCTTTTTTGGCTTCTTTCTTTTGGCTAAAATGATATGATGAGGATCATACTGACATGCTTCATCATATTCAAAATTTAAACAAGCTATAAATCGATCTATTATCTATGAAGCATTTCTATTCTTAATAGTAAAAGGTCCAACTGTTATTGGAAATTTGAAAGACATTGCTAAATTCTTGCTTGAAAAATGTATAAGATTTGAATCTAATCTCCTTAAGAGCTCAAAATCATAAATCCTATCAGTTAAAATGAAGTTCGTTTATATATTTGAACCTCTGCTCCATAAATCTTTATCATTGTATAGTCTTGATATAAGAATGAATCTCCTATTATGAGCCTTGAACTCATTTGGAGACATTTCTTCAAATCTAGGCATACTCTTGAAAATTCTTCTTTATGAATCAATACATATAACTTTGATATGAACTTGTTAACAAAACTAAAGAAACCCTCTGATTGGTTTCTAAGACACAATGCTCTATGAATCACTAAAGTTACTCCAAAATAAGTAATTCCTTATGGTTCCAAAACATGTTGAAACTCATTAGTGAATTTATCCAAAATTAAGTAGATGAGTTAGGCTTGATATTTGGAGCTCTGAAGGGTGCTGAGATTGCTCAAATGTTCATGCATTGCTTCTGCTATAAATTTAGGATAATTGAAATTTACTGACAATGATAAAGTCCATAGAAAACCTAATCATTGACAACCTAATCATGATTGAAACCCAAGATTTGACTAATCATGGAGAAAATGATTTGCACCAAGTTATAAAAACCACTCAAATTTCAAAGGGTGGATTAAATATTTTAGAGGAGTCTCATACTTTAGAACACTTTGGACAAATGTAAGTTGTTTTTGTGGGGATAATTATCTGAAGGTTTAAACCAAAGTTCCTTTATTTGATTCTATGATGTTTTCATTCATAACACTGGAAGATTGAAACCCTAAGATCTTGAGCACTGATTTGGTAGTTAAGGAAAGGAGGATATTTGAAGTTTTAATTGTCACTATTGATCTAAAAAAAGCCTAATAGTTCTTAGAGCACCATATGACCAATTTGAGGAAATGAAAGACCCGAGAATTATACACAATGGCAAATGTGACTCCCAAACATTATACCCATTACTAATTTCATCATCATGCTGAAAGAATAATTAAGGGATCTGATACTGATTAGTACATGACAAAATTGGGTCATAAACATCCCAGTCTTAGTCCACCAGGTTATTCTCATACGCGTCAAATATTTTGTGGATGGAGACAATTTTATTAAAGGATTTCATTATTTCGAATGCTAAAACACCGAGACAAAACATGAAACCAAACTTGAAAGATGAATTTTTGTTGATTTAGGCATTTTAACAATCTTCATTGTCACCCATAATAAAGTCCTTTTCACTCTTAAGCAACTACAAAACACTGTGTTTTTACCAGGTAAAAATAAATCTCTATAAATAATGTGTTTGATAAAATGTTAGCAGATACCAAATTGTTGTGTCCATTGATTTGATCTAATTGCTAAATCAATGGTGGCAATTGAGTGCAGAGATGAGAAACAAATGATCTTTAACACCATAAGAGAATACCGACTTGAATTTGTTAAGGGACAAGTGTTGCTTCTCGGTGAGTGTGGGATTTGAATGGTATTTTATACTTCAGGCCAGTTCAAAATCCGCAACACATTTTCATTGTTGATCTCCAACTTCGTGCAATTTGGACCATTGAACCATGTAATAGAATGTGGTACTTTTTCCTTTGGCACTTTGAACTATACCACATTAAATAAAGTAAAATACTTGTCGTTATTTAAATATCCCAGCTCCTAGATGTTATCTTGACGTGTAGTGCATACACACACACACACTCCAATGTTGGGCATCTTGTGTTGGTTTCTATTCACATCTGACAAGTGATGTTTGGTATGTGTTAGAGTAAAATTGTTTTGACTTGGAGATTGAGTCTAGGAACCCAATATTTTCTATAAAATGAACTATAACCATGTATATGAACCCAATGTATAACAATAGCCTTCAAATTTTTTGACCCCAATTATATTTTTTTTGCAAAAAAATATAACAATTTTAATAAGTGATAACAAACCCTTAATCCTTAATCGTTGAATGCTTAAGACGTAAACCCTTAATCCCTAATTCCTTAAGAAAAATCCTTAAACACTCTACACCCCATGGGCATTCTCTATAACTATTATCACTCCTAATTCCTAATCCAAAATCCATAGCCATTATAATTAATAACCCCATGATGTCCAAGCCTTATCATCGTTAAATTGTATAACACATAACAACTATACCCAAACCCCTATAACCCTTAACGCCTACTAATTTTGACCCCTAACGTCTATTATCTAATATAGCTCATAACCATAACCACTATTTCCCAAAAAGAATAACCTTATCACCCTTAACTCTTGAAATTTAACCATTATCAACAATAAACTCTCAGTGCTTTGTGTGTTGTTTTCTTCTGGAGTTCTCACATTCATGATTGTTTGTATCGATTCTTGTTAAAATCTCAGTAATAACAACTATACTTGTTAACTAGAAACATATATGATCCATAACCTAATCCAATTTATGAACATATTCTCTAAATCTTATATGCCCTAGATTGGAATGAGGAATGATAAAAATGAGACTGCATGATGAACATTGATGCAAACATTGACAATATCAAAGATTATGTGGGGATGTCAGGCATACTTGAGTATTGAAACCCTCACATACCATCTAGGCATGTTCCTAGTCTTACCATGTCAAAATTTGATGCATACATGAATAATTTGAATAAATTTCAATGTTGGCCCCAATCACTACTCGCCATGTAACGTCGATGGATGACATTGGTGATGGGCATGTTAGAATACATTCCATGATATTTCAAGAGATTTTCGACAAAGATTCCATAGATGGTAATGGTGAATGATGACAATGAGACTGCATGATGAACATTGATGCAAACATGGATGATCTCAAAGATTATGTGGGGACATCAAGAATCCTTGAGTCTTGAAACCCTCACATACTGTCAATGCATGTGTCTAGTCTCTAACCATGTCAAATTTTGAAGCATACAAGAATAATTTTAAAAAAAATCAATGTTGGCACCATTCACTGCTCACCGTGTGGCATCGATGGATGACATTGGTGATGGGCATGTTAAAAGACATTCCATGACATTTCAAGAGAGTTATGATAAAGCCCTAAATCCCCTAACCCTTAAGCGTACATTGACCTTTAAATCCTTAAGCCTTAATCCCTAAAGTACCTTTAATCCCTCAACCTATTTAATCACTAATCCCTCAATACAAAATCCCTAAATCTCCTAATCCCTAAGCCATAGACCATTAAACACTTAAGCCCTAATCACTAATCCCTTAATCCATAAATCCCTATGCCTTAAGCACTTAAACATTAATCCCTTAACTTGTAATCCCTAAGCCATTAACCATTAAACTACCTAAATCGTAAGCGCCAAATCCCTTAGCTCTTGACCCTTAATCCCTTAAACCCTAATTCCTAATCACTTAACATTAATCCCTATACCCCAAATCCATAAATCCCATCATTATTAAAGTCCCTATACAATTAACCCACAAAACCTCAACTAACTAACTATTTAGTCACATCCAGCGCTAAAAACGGAGGTACCAAGGCAGAAATTTAGGCGCTAAATGGGGAGCTAAATCCAGCACAATTTTTGGTGCAAATCCTAGTGCAATTTCCAGCATAAATCTAACACAAATCCTGGCACGATTTTTGGTGTAAATCTAGCGCAATTTCTGGCGTAAATTTCTGGTGCAATTCCTAGCGCCATTTCTAGCATAATTTTTGGTGGTATTAGTGCCTAAATGTTTTGGCTAGTGAAAACAATGCCAAAAATAGTGCCATCTCGATAAATGGTGCTTAGTTTTTCAAAATATTGGAGAAAATTACACTAAAACAATCCTTGGAAGCAAAAAAGAGCATAAAATGGATCTAATCACAGGGATTCATTGTAATATTTGTCATATAGTGTCACATATCCCAACAAATTAACTAATTTTAACATTATGTTATGTCGTCTCACTTCATCAACATGCCATATCCCAAAACTTGCTCTTTGTGCCACATTAGCATGACACATCGATATGACATGTTAGCACCCACCTACCCATAAGGTTTAAGAGTGCTCATATGGGCTGCAAATGGTCTATTGCGCTAGCATCTCGATATGAATTTTAAAAATAAAACCCTTTTATTGACTTTTTGAGACGTCTAGACTTTCATTCCTCGACAAACTTCAATGCATCACTTTATAAATTTTGGGTCCATCTACTACACTAAATGGAATATGCATCTTCTCCCCTTTTTTGGTTTGGGTTACTATGTTAGAAATTTTCTTATATCTTCAAAAGAGTCAAAATGGTTTGGAAATTTTTTTAATGTATTATTTCACTAAACTACTTTGAAAGCCAAAAAAATAATTATGTCAAGTGTTTTTTAAAGTGGTTTGGGTCAAAGGCATATTTAATTTTTTCGATAAATGAGAATCATAAGGTTTTGGTGTTTATCAAAAGTATTCTCAAATGATAAATAAACATCAAAGAAAGTTTCATAAGCAAGGACATTGTAGTTTTTGTTTTTGAGCACTACAAGAATATTGTTTGTGCCTACATGTGTGCTGTGAAAATATTTTCGAGCACCTACAACAACACTCTTTTTTTCCCTGTTTTAGTCACTATGTTCAAGCGGATTTTATGAGAAGTTGGAAATTAATTCTTGAAAACCAAAAGAGGTTTTTGTTGGGAATGGACCCATTTACAAAAATATCTCTCAGTCTTTACCCAACTATCATGTTTTGGAGGATAGGAAGGAATATTTTTAGCCCCTTTTGCCAGATTTAAATATTTAATTATTTCATGCTTTAGTCATTAAATTTGTGTGAGATTTATGAGAAGGTGGTGATGAATTAAAAAAAAAACTAAAGAGGTTTTGTTTCTAACATGATTATTTCCAAAAACCTCTTTCAGTTTTGCAAATAATGTAATGGGTTGGAAGATATGAATGCCTATTTGAAGCCTATTTTTATGAAATTCGCTAGATTTAATTTTTTCTATTTTTAGAAAAATGCCCAATCAACTTTCAGTTGGAGAGACACCTCATCAATTCAACTTAAAAAAAAACTAAAGATGGATGAGGAGGATTTCAGATCCATTTCTTTCGGATCTTGATATCTGTTTGATATTCTATCATATTTTGTAATTTTAATTTCCCCAAACATTGTGGATCTCAACTTGATATGTTATTCTATATAATACATGTAAAACGAGGGTCTAGGGGTTGGATTTTGATGAAAATATAGATATTCTCTATGTTTTCCTAAAGCTTTATCGATTTTAAGTTTTCCAAGATAAGAATATTCTTAATCATTCCTATAAATATTCATGTGTTGGTATTCCATAGTCCGTGTTTTCTATGTGTTACCATGTTTCCCTTCTTTATTATTCCATTTAAATGTATGTATTTTGATATTTAAATGAAATAAAATGTTACAAAATTCATAATTTAGTGCTTTGTTTCATAAATTTAAATGTCTATGCTCCTTCTTTCTAAAGCTACATTAAGATTCATCTTCTATGCCCCACTGTAGTGGATTATTTTTCTATTTTCTTCTTTCAACTACAACAATGACTTGAAATGTCTAAGAAGTGCCTGCCTTTGATAATCCATGATCATACAACCAGTATATTGGTAATTTACATTAAACCCTAACTTGTACGACTCCATTTCCAAATGGAATATCTCTCTCATGCCCAACCAAATCGTTTTTCAAGACCATTCAATTAAATACCTAACTATTGATTTGAGTACATAGTCGTTTACTGAAGTGACACTGAGTGACTGAGCTGTAAGAGAGATCCCTCCTTGGGTTCGAAGGGATAGCCTCCAGCCTGAAAGTTTGATTGAAAAGGTTACCTTGAGAGTCTTCTCCCACAAGCAAGAGGAATTCTTGATTCATAACATCTTGGCGTCGTTGTCGAGGAGGTGAAGCTTCAAGTCAACATCTTGGAAGAATGACAATGAACAAATCTTCTCTCTGATGGTGAACAGAGGACAAAAACAGAAAGGCTACGCATCATTCACATGGTGAATCCACTCTTAGCAGGATCCATAAATTGAGGTATCACTAGTGACTCCACTAGATCAATATGAATCCACAATCTAAAAGGTATGCTCCTATGAATCATGCTCATATTCCGGGCTTTCCAACTCATATTCCCCATATAGATTGGAAATCATATTTTCCAAGATTCAAATATGAGGATGGGGATGATGTTTCGTTTCATTTGGTTAGGTTTCATATGCATATACATAGGATTGGTGTTGAGTTTCATGATCATTGTTTAATGAAAATGCTCATGGAGTCCTTGGAGGGAAAAGCTAGATCTTTCTATGAAAATTTTCCACCTCAAAGCTTGTTTTCCCTTAAGGATTTTCATTCAATATTTGTTGAGAAATATTAAGATTCATATCCTCTTTTATTACTGGTTGAGAATTACTGCAAGCATATTGAAATTTTATTCAACACATGGAAAATAATTTTGATGGTGAAGAATTAATGGATGAAGAAATTAAAGAGTTTACTGAAAATTATTTTCAAGGGATATTACATGATAGCTTCCATCACACTCAAGAAAAATCCTAGAAAGACTTAGCTTCTTCTTTGATTATAAATAATAGAGAGAAAAACCTTAATGATCGATTTCATACTCTTTCTCCTATCAACAATGAGGAAATCCAATGAGCTTTAGAAGTTTTAAAGGAACAAGAGAAAGATACAAATAATTTATTATATTTTTAATCACTTCAATCATCTCCTAAATCTTTCTTTCAAGTTGAAGATTATCAAAATCATATCTCTGAAGCTGCATGCATATAAACATTAAGCACTGAGCCAATTCATGAAGATTTTATCACAAACTTTCAAGAAGTCAACGAATCATTTTATGTTAGTTGCACCACAGAGTCATAGGAGGATAATGAAGATGAAATTATGGTCTTGCAGCCTTGTGAAAATCAATAAGTTATTCAGAAATGTACAACTTTTGAAGTGACAGATTCAAAAATTTTAGACAGTTTAGATGATATTGCTTCTCCCACAGAAGACGAAATGAGTGAAGATACTATTAGAAAGAAAATTGTATTTTCGTTTGGGAATGACCAACTTGATGAAATAGAGTAATCATAAATTAAACTTGTTCATATTTTTGAAGACCCTTTTGCATTCTTGTTCGAATTGTTACAGGATATTAGTATTACAATCTTCATGAAAAAAGGAGATAGGTTCAGATGGCAATATGAGTTGTCATATTTTAAATTTTTATAGATGTTGGGAGAAGTTGAATGCAAGTTTCAGTAAATAGCCATTTGCTTAACTGGTTGCACTGGAAGTTTTATATTACTTTAATCCAATAATTGTTTTCAGTTGATTAAAATAGGATGGATTGTGTTAGTGTCTATCAGTCCTGTTAGTCACCAATGAAAAAATGTACTCTTTCAAAGTTCTTATAGGGTCCTAAGTCAAATTTTTATAGTTTCAACAAGCTTTTAGATAAAAATTTGTTCACTGGTTAGTATGTCTGGGTATGTTACTACTCCCTACGTTTTATGGTCAAGTCATCAAAATGGTCAAAAATATTCATGACATCACTTTTTGTAAATCATTATGGGATTAGTAATTAGGGGAAAAATAATGATCAAGGAGATTTCAGTTTGTTTCAATATCCTCATTCTACTTCATATACCTCCCTCAACCTTCCCTCATAAATCCCCTCATTCCATCTAAAACCCATTTTTCCTTGAGGAGATCCTTAAATCCTAAGTTCTTAAGAAAAAATCATATTCCATATTGAAATTCCCAAACTATAGCCTTATCCAAAAGTCCATTTATATATCCCTCTAACTGCATTTCCATTTTCTTTTACATTGAAATTCTAGCTGAAATAAATGCTTTGATAATTGTCCAACTCTAGCCGTTGTTCCATTTTCCTTTGAAATGTTTCAAACATTAATAAAAAATGTTAAAGTCCCTTTTAAGGGTAGAGACCCACATCACATATTTCTCTCGGCACATATCACATGAAAAATAAAACAATGACAGTCACCCACCCCCCTCACCGATTGCAATAGTTCTCTCCTCTCCGATTGCGATATCGCAAATTTCATTTCCCCCTGCCACATCACATATCACACGTTCCTCCCTGCGATTATAATAAGACTCCCACTACCGATTGTGATAAAGTCCCGACCACCGATATTGTCCCGCTTGTGATTGCGTTATTGCAAAATTCTTTCCTGCTCACCGATATCGCAAACTCCTCCGCCAATAAGTCCGTTCACCTTCCCCCCTTGTTGATTGTGACAGTTCTCTCCCCTTCGATTGTGATATCACAAGTAACGATTGCAAAGTCTTACGTTCTCCTTCCGCCAAAACCCCTTTTGATTCCCTATGAAGATATGCGAGATCCTTTCCAGACACGATATTTTATATATTTCAGTTTTAAAATTTTCAAGTTCGTCCCATCTGTTAAAAAATGAAAAATCAGTGTTAAGGCCTCTCTCTCTGTTGCAATTGCGATATACAATGACCTGGATCAACTGTCTAGATTTGATCAGCTCAGATCAAGAGGCTCATATCGATGGTTCATAATCTTTCTCAATGGTAAAAAACAGTTCATTTTTTCATGCCCCCGACCGCAATTTATCATTGTATTGCATGTAATTTCTCAACTGAAAGACCATGACCTCCATTCACAGAGCACCATATCACTCATTTTTCCACCACTTAGAGTACAACGAGGACATTTTCTACGCATATCCATTCTGCCTCCTCTCAATTAGAATGTAGAAAACAGGGCCAAGATACAGTGGAACAGTAATGGCATTTTCAACGAACAAATATCACATCAGAATTGAAGATCCATATGTTCAATTTTCCACTAATACAGTGCCATTTATAAATTATTGTAGCAATCCATACGACTCCCATTTATATTCAAACTCTGTTGTAATAGAAATCCTGATGAATTCTCAAAGTTTTATTAATCAGATAGGAATGGGTCTCTAGAACAATGGATTAAATCATGCCCAAGTGTAAAGGTTATGTAGATAGATCTTTCTCTATAAATAAGTAGATTTCTGACTCTGATAAGGGTTGTTGGATGTTTTTTGAATCATAACTATGGAGCTAATGTATATTTTGTAGTAATATAACAAATAGTTGCAGTTATTATCTTGGGATTCTTGTGGTATGTTTATGTGACAATTTTTTCTTTGATATTTCTTTCATAACATCTCTATGATTTCTTATGATCTTCTCATAAGATTTAAACAAAATTCATAGGTTATATCCTTTGTTTTGTTGAGATTTTCATGCTAGTGTTCTTTCTTCTTGATGAATGAATTCATGGTTACATGCTCATTTTGATCCTCTACCTTTTCATCTCTGCACCACCTCGATAACCTATTTCTATCATTGAGCATGCCTACCTTGCCCCATTATATCTCTACAATTGATCATTAGAAACCTTAGTCTAGTTCCTTGATCTATGAGCCTCATCTAGTAAACCTTTTAAATAAAATACCATTGAGCTTAATATCTAGCCTAATATTTGAATTCCCTCTCCAATCATTTCATTGGCTGTGAGATTTTTGAGAGAGCCCTCTCTAATTTGGTAGGGCTAGCTTCCAAGTCTAAATATTGGTTTGAGGTTACCTCCTTGGCTTCCTTTCTTAGCCTTGGGACACTGAGGAGTGCTAACATTTTGGTGACCATATTGGGGAAACGAAGTGACAAATCTTCCCCAGGATTTTTCTCACGAGTTCATCAAGATCTAGGCCTATGGGTGACATGTTCTAGTTTTCAAGAAGTTTATTTCAGCAATTGAGACAAAGTGCAGATTGAGGAGAACACTGGCTACTAAAATATATACAAGGTTGAATCCGGATCCCAACCCTCCAAGAGTAGTTGAAAACCCTGAGAAACTTTTGAGGAAACTGAAGTCTCAAACTCCAGAATCTGAAACAGGTACATCTCCATTGCTAAGAACTACATCTTTACCTGCACAGCTGGTTGCTCTTGAAGATTTATCCTTTGATCTAAAATTTGGGTCATCATTAAAGTCCTAGTCTTCCCTTGGAGACATAATTTTCAACCTTGTCAAATTTGAGTCATATGTACAATCCTCTGAGGTTTTATCTGATAAGCTTGACAATAAGGTTTGGTCAAATTTCCATAACCTCCAAAATCTAGTTGATCAGTTGAAATTAACTTCTGAAAAATATTACACCCTATATCAACAAGAGTCTTTCCTCATTGTTACCCCTCCTTACACAGCTATCTATTCATCTTCCACCACTAAACCATCCTCTCCTCCAAAAGCATCCTCATCCAAAAAAACTCTTCCATTAATACCTGTTTTCGTAACTGTTGTACTACCTTCTACAACATTTATGGCGATATTTTCTTCTTTTATTTTGCCTGGGCATCTTGCTTCTTTACCTCAGAATTATGGTCAAAGGTTGCCTCTATTTAATGGCATAACCAAGATCACAACAAGACAACATGTTGATAAGATAAATGATTTCATTGATCTCGACGAATTTGATGAGGATGATGCCAAAATGCGCCTCATAGCTCGAAGTTTTTCAGGTGAAGTGAAAAAGTGGTTCCGTGCTTTGACAAATGCCTCAATAACCAATTTCCAACAATTGTTAGACTTGTTATTGGCTAGATGAGAAGAAAAAAAGAGCCCCCTCCAGATCCTGGGTGAATATGATTCATTGAAAATAGATCCAAATGAATCCATACAAGACTTCAATATCAGATTCAATAAGGTCTACAATGCCATTCCAAACAACATCAAACCTCCTCCTGACTTGGCATTGTTTTATTATCCTAATGCCTTTGACCCTAACATGGGCTATCAGCTGAGAGAGAGGAATCCTACAACTCTTGAAGAAATGCAGAGGAATGTTGTGAGTGTTGAAGCAAATTTGTTGATTAAGAAATCTAAGATGAAAATAGAAAAGAAGGTCACAATCAAAGAGGAGCCCTCTACTTCATCGGGTGTTAAGCTTGACACTTTAATCAAAACCATGGTATCAGAAACTCAAATCAGGAATCCTAATTACCGAGGTCAAAAACAACAACCTCAGCTTAGAATAAAACAAAGAGAGCAAAAAGGCCAGGATCAGTAAGCACAACAACAAATTCGTACTCTACTCTTGTAGAATTATGCATAGGAACTTGATGAAGAAGAAGAGTTTGCAGGTGAGAACCACTTTTTCGAGTAGGATCAACAACCTATTTTTCTCACAGAAGAGGATGATTTTTCTGAGGAATTATATACAACTGATGATCAGAGACTTGTTCTTTCAAATGATGAAGTGTTAGCAGTTGAAACAAAATATTATCAAAGGGGTTACTAGAATGCTCTTAGCCAAGTGCAAAGGAAATATAATTTGAGGAACAAAAGTGTGCACCTTACTTCAAATCCAAAGAATCCAACTTCTCAAAAATACACTCATACCAAAGATCAACCTCCTCAAATTAGAACAAAGAAAAGGAGGTTGCTACCACTAGTCAGGGAAAGAGCAATGCAGAAACACAAACTGGAGGACAAAAAAAAGAGATTCCCACCAAAGAATATCCAGAAAAGAAGGATATGATTTCCAAAGAGGTAGAAAAAACATTCTAACTTATTTAGTCTAGAGAATGAGATTTGTAAATTGAAAATTCCCATTCCTTTGACCAAATTAGTTAAGAATGATCAATATAAATTCCATATAGCCAAATTGTTGAAGGATGATCAAATGTCAAACATGGTGAATGTTAGTGATGACCACCCTGAACTTTTGTTTGGCCCTGCTATAGATGGAAATGTAGAAGATAGTGAGGTCCCACCATTTTGTCTCAGTCTTAGGATCCATTATTTCATCCTTCACAATGCCATGTTAGATTTCGGAGCTTCTCACAATATTATGCCCAAAGGTATCATGGATAACTTAGGACTGGATATTACTTGATCATATGACGACGTTTACTCCTTTGACTCAGGAAGAGTCAAGTGCCTCAGTCTCATTAAAGACTTGCTAGTAACTTTAGAATGTACAAACTACCCTTGTACATTAGTAGGTTGTTCTCTATTAGCTGATAATAAAAAAAACTTAGTCCCTTGGGCTCTTCCTCCAAATATTGTTTCACATGATTTTGTTTTTGTTTTTTTGTTTTTTGTTTTGTTTATTTGTTTTGTTTTGTTTATTTGTTTTGTTTTTTTGTTTTGTTTGTTTGTTTGTTTTGTTTGTTTGTTTTGTTTGTTTGTTTGTTTGTTTTGTTTTTATCTAGCTTATGAGTTCTTATTATTTGTAGATGCATACTCTGCATGCTCCTATTGAGGGGATATTTTTTTCCTTTGTGTCAAATTTTGAAGTCAAACTTGTTGATGATGGCCATCCATCAAGTTTTTCTAGCATTCAAGTGAGGCTAATCAAACATATATCTTAGCCCATTGTGATCTATTAACAATACACATTTTCTCCCTAACAAGTAATGCCTCCACATATTTAAGGCATGTAAAATTGTTGCTAGTTACAAGTCATATGTTACATAAGATTGCTCATGTTCATTTATCATCCTTGATTTGTAGCTAATTATGTGCATTTCTTGCATAAAAACTCCTCCAAATCCTTATTCGTAGACATATGTACACACTATGAAGTTCTTGTTTAGATCCAAAACCCTGAGGATAGGTGTATTTGTTAAATGGTACTTCAATTGTTCAAAGATTTTTGTGCACTTTGATGTCTAATTAGATTTTATTCCTTTCATTTGCAATGAAGTAATTAGATGGCTGATCTTTGAAAACCCTTGGATAAATCTTATTTAGTGTTAGGTTAATCCCTAAATGACCTCACCTTAGTCACATTTTGAGGTGTCGACTATTCCATGATTTCTTCAATATTTTTTGGGTCCATTGCAACCTCTTCCATTGATATTATATGCCATAGATAATGCACCTGCTTATAAAGGAAGTCACACTTATTGAATTTTGCATAAAACTAATGTTCCCTCAACACCTATAATGCTATCTTGAGGTGTTCCTCATGTTCTCTTTTTCTTTTGGAATACACCAAAATGTCATCAATGAACACCAAACAAACTTGTATAAATACTTGCTAATATTATTTTTCATCGAGCACTTAAACATAGCTATTGCATTGGTAAGTCCAACAAATTTAGAATGACCATATCAAGAAGGTTCTTTTGTGAATATCCTTATCATTTATCTAGGCTTGATGGTAATTAGACCTCAATTCAATTTTGGAAAACAACATGGCCCCTCGTAGTTGATTAAAGAGATCATTGATCTTGTGCAAGGGATATTTATTTTTTATTGTCATCTTATTCAACGACCTAAATTTGATGTGGAGTCTAAGGGTATTGGCCTTGTTTTTATCAAACAATGTTGGTGCCCCATGGGGATATGTTAGGTTTGATGCAACCTTTATCCATCATCTCCTTCAACTCCATTTTCAATTTCACCAATTCAAACATGATCATCCTATTGAGTGCTTTAGACATAGGCACCTATCTAGGCATAAGTTTTATTGAGAATTTTATGTCTTTCTTAGGTGAAAATCTTGATATTTCTTCAGGATCGGGAAATACATCTTTGTACTCCTACAACAATGGAGAATACTCAATTTTTACCTTGTTTTCCACAATAGAGTTTAAGACATGAATATCATACAATTAAAATATTTTTCTCTAATATTTATTAATTTGCAATACTAATATATACTTGATTGATACTGGATTTTGCTTTCCTTGTAATATTCTTGGGTTTTCCTCTCCATCTTCACATTCTAAAATTTATTAAGACAATTCAATTTTGTCTTGTGTGGTTTTAATGATTCCATACCAATTAGCAGGTCATATGATCCCAATTGTAGGATATTTAAGGTCACTTGGAAGTGTAGTCCACTCATCTAAAAGGGACATTCTTCAATTACTCTGATAACCTTCCTCTTGGTTCATATAGCTACCAGCACTAACCAATCCTTATCATGCTTCATTATATATAACACATAAGCTTAACAATTTGTGGAGAAACATAGTGGAGGTTAGAACCAAGGTCAATAAGAATTGAAATAGCGTGATTGGTAGTTACACCTTCGATGTCCGCCACTGAGGTTTGGTGATATACTTTATGTTTTTTCACAACTGCACAAATCCTTGGCACACTTTTGGCTACACCATGAATAATAGTAGCTTCTTGGACATTACAAATTTTCATGTCACTATGCCACTTATAAGATCAATCTCATATCAAGTTCTCCTCCTTGTAACAGCAACATTTTATTGGTTATTTCTTTGGTTCTTCTGCCTCTTCCTTTGCTAGTTGAACTAGCTTATCCCCAGTTGAAGAGGATAAATATGCTAGTATTTACTCTTTTCTAGAACATTGAATTTAACACATTTTCTATAATGTTTGTGGTGAGTTTAATCCTTTCTTCTGCAGCTAGATTTCTCTTTCTTCTTCAATGTTATTTGGGATACCAACCTATGATGAGATTGGTTGTAACAATATTTAGCCTTCCTAAGGGTGTCATCAAGTGTTCTTGGTTCATCTAACCCAATAAAATATTCATAGGACTATGATAGTCCACAAAGAAAACATATTATCCTCACCTTCCCATGTTTGATACATGTCACATACCTTGGCAGCTTATGAATCTATTTGCATAGGCATCCATAATGAGTTTCCCCAATATATATTCATGGAATTATATGATCTTTCCATCGTAATACCTTTAAAATAGGTATTTTTCCCTAAAGTATTTTTTGAATTTACTCAAGGTTGGATTCTTCTCTTGAATTCCCTTAAAATTCTTGATATATTAGGACCATATATCAACCTTTCGCTTTAACTTGAATATAACCATCATGGTCTTAATGTTTTCAAAGTAGCAGTGTACCTTGAAATACTTAGGTAGGCCTAACAACCTGTTGTAGCGGCTACAATCACCCTCCAATGTTTTGCCTTAACCTGTTTTGGAGCCTCCCTATCAACCTTACACATCACTTTGTCTTGCTTCATCAAGTACTCAAAATTCAAGGGTTTTCCTTACACAAAGGCAGCCTGTCAATCATAGTTGATCCATTCCCCTCACAAGCTACTCACTCGAACTTGATCTAGTTGCACGCTGAGCAGCTTCCCCTTGAAAATTGCACATTTCTGGAGGAAAACCAACCTTCTCTCTAGGAATTTCACAATCCTCTCTGATAGCCTGTTGGACTCTAGGATTGCGCAATCCTGCTAGCCAACCCTCCCAGCAGGATTTGCACAAATTTCCCTAGCACCAGGCTGTTCAGCCTAGGATTTGCGCAAATTTTTCCAACAGCAAGCTATTCAGCCTAGGATTTGCACAAATCTGGACAGCAGGCAACTACTCTACCCAGAAATTGTGCAAATCTCTTGGGCAGCCAGCCCAGCTCCCAGCCAGAAATGCACATTTTTCTCCAGCAATCGAGCAGTCTCTTGCATGTGCAGCTGAGTTGATCGGTTCCCTCTGGGACTAAGAAAAATAGACTTGCATGTATGTACTGCTTCTCCCAAGGTAGCATTCGAAGGCATCCCTTGTTTCAGGGATCTATGTTTAGCAATTTGAGGTTACATGAAAAGAGAAATTTCGAAACCTCCCACCAAGTGTCGCTTCCCCTAGATTCATGGCATGCACGTCACAACCTCGATGTGATCAAAACTCATCAATTGAACACTGCAGTGCTCATTCCTCACATCAACCTTGCAGCTCTGACATCCCACATCACATCTAGGGGTAGTCAGCACATTCAACTCAGTTGTTTTGGGGTAAGCCCACTTTCGATTCCTTGTGCTGCATTTTTGTCGCTTTTTATGTTTTCACTTGTAGGAGTATTGTTTGCTTGATTTCTTTGAATGCTTGTTGTCATTTACATATATACTAGCTTGTCCTAGCTCTGTTTCAGTTTTTGTTGCTATCTCAATGTTTTCGCATGCATGAAACTATTTTGCACGGACGTTCGCCCAACTGACGAACTGACTCACCCACATGCATGTTGATCTATTTTCTAGATATTTCATTCATGTTTTGCATGAACCATTAATCACTTCTGCTATCACTTAGTGTTTCCATGCATTCACTGACTTACTTTCTTTCAGTTGCCCGTCGGCAAGTCAGGCCAACCTTGGCCCGAACTCTACCTTCATCAAGGCTGCATTGCACAATCTGGGGAGGGAAGGATCACCTTCCTCTCCAAATTTGTGCATTCTTGCCCAACACTAGCCTCTAGGACTGTTTTGCGCATTTATGGAGGACAATGGCTACTTGGCCCAAGAAATTGCGCAAATTTATCCCTAGGCCAGCAGTCCTTCCCAGCTGGAATTGTGCTTTCGGCAATCCCAACAGTCAGCAGCCAGACTGGATTGTGCATTACGCAGTTCCAGCAGTCAGCCAATCTCCCAGTAGCCTAGACTGTGCCTTGAGCAGTCTTGGCAATCGGTCTCCTAACCTCCCGACCGGAATTGCAGCCTTCATGATCATTTACCCAGGTATGTTGCAAGTCAGTTCTCATGTTCATTTTGGTTTTCGACTGATAGATTGCTTACTATGAGTGTTGTGATGTCTCCAGGTATCACAAGTGTTCATCTGCCTCTCAGCAGTACATGTACAATGGTTTCTAGGAGAGCAAAGCCGGAGACACCTTTCAAAGCACGTTTGGGGATGCAGTCGATCAAGTGTCTATGAGCTTGCCTACTCACAAGACATCAAGTTGTTCGTATACAAGGAGATCAAGCAACAACATCACAACAAGCAACATCATGAAAAACAGTTGAAGGCAACATACCGAACACAGTGAATGCAAAAGAAAGGTTGTTGACAACATAGACGTAGAACAAGGTTGCAATCTCAAGCAGGTACATTGATGATGAAAGCAACTTTGGAGACTACAGCTATGAAGTGGTGGCATGACATGAAGATCGCACGAAGGAAGAAGATGGAACAAAGAAGTAGTTGCATGTGTTGAAGCAACAACTCAAGAAGAACATGAAGTTGCACAGATAGATGAATGAGTTGAAGCAGGAACATGAACAATAGTGGGCGCAACATGCACTCATGGATGAAACTGCTCCCGTACAAGTTAAAGATCTATCCCAGTAGCTAACACAGAGTAGAAAAAGTGAGCAATGTTGTTGATCGCATGTAAGGGATTCAACAACATTCATGTCATTGTGCGCATGCATGCAACCCCACACATTCAGCACACTCACCAAGGCGAAGACGAGAAGCAAGTCCAACTGGAGCTGAACATGTACTTCTGCAAGTTGATGTGCATGACCACTAGCACACCCTTGAAGATCAGCACAAACATTATGCATTAGTGTGTTGTCGGTTTAGGCGTACCCAAGAATACCATGCGCATGTTAGTAGATGAGTTGGATGAAGGGGCCAAACCAATGCATTGTTTGCAACATAGGCAAGAGTTCGCTTCAGCAAGATGTCACCATGAGGTGCATGCACACCATCACGGACAACCAAGCTTGGCATCAGCTCACCACCTTCCCCATCACAAGCATGTCAAAGAGTTGGTCTCACCGCAGCGGACCGAGTTTCAGTGATGTCTTGCAAGGCTTGCTCAAGCCATGTTGTCTCACATGAGTACATGTGCATTGTAAAGTTGAGTCATGTCAAGTGTAAGTCAAGTGTCAATAGTGGATGTAACAGTCATAGAGTAGGTGAAGAGTCATGAGGGTAGTTGAATGGTCACAAATGGGAATGTCAAGGGTCACCCCACCCTTTGCTATAAATAGTCCCTCATAACTCATTGTATAGGCTTTTGGTCATCCAAGCTTCTACTTAGTCTATTTTGAAGAAGTATTGGACAATATTGTAATGTGCCTTGGCTTCTCCACTACATGGAGCTAGTACATCTCTTTCGAGGAGCAGGCAGATGTGGTTGTAATGTTACATTGTTGGGGCTTGCAGGTTTACATGGATGTATTGTATGATTGTGACTTTCACTTATTTATATAATAAGAGCCAACACATTTTCATGTATATGTTGTTATTGTAGTTGGACTGCTTCAGTTGCTTTAATGGTATGTGTTGTTTAAATTACGTACTGGTGTATGAACTGATTCACATGCAATTATATGAATCTTGTTGTTAATGTGTTGCATATGTTATTAATGATGTCACCATCCATGTCGACTACTCTGCTGAACATTAGACAGACCTTTCACTTGAACCTTTCTATAACAATTGTCACACTCGTCTTAGACTGATCCATGAGTGTTGTACGTGTTATCTTGCCTTGTATGATGTGACTGCCACATTCGAGTGGATTGCATCTTCGGAAGTTGTGCATGTCCTTTGTGTTGTGTGTTCCTGGCCGAGTTGGGACTGATCCCTTTCAACCTCGAACTCATCTTCACCTCCTTCCCCATTTCAAAGTGTTGGAACCTCTCATACACCTTCCTTGACTCACTGCATCAGTCACACCCTTATTGCTAACAGAGTTATTCTACTTGCCTTTGTGCGACACCACGGTCAAGGCATTACCTTACGACCCACTGCTGGGACTCCTACACCAAATAGTTTGAGGTCTAATTGGGGCTTCTTACGAGGGAGATCCCCTTGACATGTTGGTAGGTCCAACATCGTCAAAACAACCATTCTTTAGCTTCTTAATTTTTCCAAACCTCACTATCAAAAGTAGGGGGTTTTTCCTTTATGAATTCCTTAGGAAGGGAACTCTTTGTAGACCTCTTCTTCTTCTTCTTATGCAACACTAATCTAGTTTTTGTGTTGGACAATTTCTCTAAATTGTTTGTCTCCTCACTAGATGTGTCTGTTATAGTGTCCTCACTGAATGTATACCTCTTTCCACTTTTGTGCCTCTTCCTTGAAACACTTCTAAATATATTCCTAGTTGAGGACCATATTTATGAATTTATTATAGGATAAGAACCTATTGATGATGTTGGACCTGCCAAAATTTAGGGAATCTCCCAGGTAAGAAGTCCCAAATAGACCTCAAACTGTTTGGATAGGAGTCCCAACAGTGGGTGGTAGTGTAATGCGTTGACTGCGGTAGCACGCAGAGATAAGAATGATAAGTTTGGGTGAGAGCAAGTGTGTGACCTTGCGGAGAGTCAATTACGATGCATGGGGATTCTAACACACAAAGGGGAAAAGGAAGTGCGCCCCAGTGAAGCTTGTAATAGTATGCAACTTAAAAGGAACACATGAGCGAAATGACATCACAAGCTAAAATGCGGATTAGTCCACAAATTAAAGTGATGGGTTAATCCAAAAACACACATTCAACATGATTTGTACAATTGCATACAAAGTAGTTCATAAGAAAATGTGTAAGTTAAACAACATACATTGCTAAAGAAACCAAAAGAGTCCAACTACAATAACAACATATGCATGAAAGCATGTTGGCTCTGATATTATTATTATAAGTGAAAGTTCCATCCATACATACACCATTAATGACCACTAGCCCCAATAGTGGAACATTACATTCAATAACATCTGCTCCTCCAAAGAAGTATACTCGCTCTATGTTATGGAGAAGCTAAGGCTTGTCACAATACTCCCAAGCCTTTTCTAAGCCTAATCCTAGCCAAAAGCTTGTTCTATTAGTTATGAGGTTCTATTTATAACAAAGGGTGGGGTGACCCTTGAAATTCCCCTTTGTGACTCTTTGACTACCCTCATTATTCTTCAACTTATTTAAAAATAACTCATTATATAACATGATGACCTTTCACATTCCACTAATGACACTTGGAATTTCACTTACGACATACTTACAAATAATATTACATTTTCCACATGTACCCATGTAAGACAAAATAGGATAGAGACAACCTAACAAGACACAACACTATGACTTCGAAGTTTGGGGGAAAACCAACTCAACAACATCCACTTGGTGCTTCTCAGTCATATCTTGATGCCAAGCTTGGTAATGTGTGATGATGCCCCCAAACTGTTTGATGGTGTACTTATGATAGTGGACTCTTGCCTCCATAACATCTGGGTATATGGTCTCAGAACCTATATCCAACTCATCTTGAAGCATGTGCATCATAGTGTTGACCATGACAGGACCACCAGTGTACTTTTTCATGTTATGTGCACTCAGCTCCAAGTCATCCCTATTGGCCTCTCACCTTAGTTGCTTCATGTACCCATCGATCTCTAGCCGGACTTGGTTCTTGGGTCTAGCATTGGTGATGGAACCGATTGACGAGGTGCTATGCGCTCTCACCATGACATCCAAACTCTTATACAACCATGCATATGAGGCCTATATGCTGTTAACAAATGGGGCAGATTGCTCATAGTTCTGGATCAACATTTGTATGATTGATTTCTCCAACTCTCTGTGTGGTTTCATCTTCTTTGGAAAGTGAAGCAAGGCCCCTTTGTACCGCATTGTCCACTCTTACATATGGGTGATGACAGCGTGTATGTTCCTCAGAGTTTGAACAAACTCTTTGCTCCGTAGTTGTAATCCATGCACACAGACAATTACTTTATGCATAGTGAAAAATCCATCATAGAGCTTCTGCATGGTAGTTTCAAGTGTTGATACTTCAACAAGTATCAATTTCCTCATATCTGACATTGCAAAAAATGCACTCTCCTGTTGAAGTTTTTATGCCTCTTTCCTGGCAGCCTGCAAATTTTTTGCCATTTATTCATTCTCAGCCAATAGGAACTTAACATTTGAGCTCGTTTCTTGTGCATAGGCCAAGGTGGCATTGACACGGGCAGCTGGATGCTTTCTGATATCTTACACTATCAGCGTTTCCTTCATGAATGCAGGTGATGTGTGATCATCGGGGAAGTGCTTCCTCCATGCCTGTACAACCCTTTTCTGCAACTCTCTAATGATAGATTGTACACATCCATGACTAGATCATCATTAAGGACAAAAAATTCTCCTTGCTTGCTTAGAATTGGTTCTGACACTTGAGGTGGTGGAGACTAAGAGGTGACCTATGGTGCTCGTGACATAAGGTTAGTGTCTTCATTCTATGGTTCCTGCTCCAACTCCATGTTTGTCACTTCAATTATTTGATTAATTTGTTGTGCAAGCTCCCGATCCTGCATCTATTCACCCTCTTCTTCATCTATCAGTTGTTTCGACTCCTCAACCTATATGGGTTTTGTTTGATCTGTCATTGTGCCTTGCCTTTCTTCTTCCTCTTGCTTCTGCTTCTCTTTCCCTCCTCCTTAACTCCTACTCTTCCTTTACTTTCTTCTCTGTCTCCTGTAGATTCAGTTCTGCTTTTTGCAGCCTCAACTTTTCTCTCTTCCTTCACTCTGCTCCCTTTCTGCACTGCTCCCTCTTTGCCTCCATTGCCAAAGATTCTTTCTCCGTGATAGGATTTGCCCTCATTTTGCAGATTTTCTCTGCCTCTAGGTTCTCGACAATCTTCCTCATTCCCTTGTCTTGCAATAGATTGTTGCCTATTACTATTGTTCCTAGATTTAAGACCTCTATGGTTTATATCTTCTACTTAGTAACCGGAGAACCCATAGTAAAAACCATTTTTCATCAACGTTTCAAATCCCAACAGGGATCCATCATCAGGGCTATTTTTGAATTTTGATAGTAGAAGAGCTCAATTGCGAGATTTAAATAGTTATGAGGTGAGTTGTTTTGATTTAAGGAAAAATGAAGGCCGGCTGCTTAATAATTAATATTATCCAAATATTTAAGTTTTTATTAAATTAGGTTTTTTATTTATTTTAGTTCTATTCATTTTTTTTATTTGATAAATTAACAAAATTAAAATTTCTATGGTGAAGATTTTCTTTGTAATTTTTTCATAATAATTATTTTTAATAATACTTTAGATATTTTAAATTTAAAGTATTAAATTGTTTATATAATTAACTACTAAATTATTTTTTTGTTATTTATAAATATAAATATTAATAGTATTAAAAAATGTTATATTACTATTATTTTTAAATAATAATCGTTTTATTAAATTGATATAATGATATTATTTTAGGGTTAATTGGATATGATTTTTATGAATTAATATAATACTAATAGTTTATATAACTCTATAGGATAATTTAAACATTTCAATAAAATCATAAGTGATAATTTATAATGATAATAATAATACTCAGTATAAATATATAAATAATATAAAATTTGCTAATTTTTTATTAATAGTTTTTATAAATTATAGTTATTTTTGATATTAATTCAAATATAAACTGACATTTAAAGTCAATTAATAATTAAAATGTAGTACAATTGTAAATTTCACTACTTAATTATTATTAATAATTTAATAGATTAATAATTATTATATTTAAATATTAACTATTAATGTCTTGAGATTGATTATTAGGAGTAACAATAGTAATAAAAGAAATTAGACTTTGCTAAATATGCCTAAGAGGAAAGGGAAGGGGAGAAAATAACCTATTGAGAGTTAAACCTAGGAAGCATTGGAGGTCTTAATTTCTCTAATTAAGGGAAACCAACTACTGCTAATCTCGATGCCATTGTCTTGTTGAGATTATGTGGATGTTTCATAATCTAAAGAGCCTCTCTAATCTTTGCCTATGATGATGTTCTTCTCTTGCGACAATTGAGGCATTTTCCACATAGAGATGGTGCTTAGTTTTAGAGGAATGTTTTGCCAGGGTTGAAGTACGAGGCCTATCATTCCTAATATCCGCTACATGTTCTTTCAGTCTTGTTTGCAAGGAATGACCTGTTTCACCAATGTAACTTTTCCCACATGAACAATCTATTTTATAAACTCCTTTAAGTTGGTGTCTATCAATATTATCTTTGACAGACCTCATACTTTGTTTAATCATTCCAGGTGCCGAAAACTGAGTGATTATATCTTTCTTTCTTAGGATTCTTGCAATCTTGTCTGTCACCCCTTGAATATAAGTTATAAATACCTTCCCACACTGAGGTTGGTCTTGAGCTTTTGGCTCCTGAGATAACACCCTTCTTTCAACCCTTTCTATAGCCATTCTAATTTCTTTTTCTTTGTAGCCTATACTTTTAAATACTAATACTAAGTGCTTCTTTTCTTCGTCTAAATGTTCAGAATCAGAGATTCTAAGAGCTCTGATAGCCAGAGTGTTCAGAACACCAAACTTTTGGGATGGGTGATGGTGGGAATCTTTGTGGAGGTAGATCTCTGTGTGGGTTGACTTCCTAAAAACCTTATGCCCTAAGGAGCCATCCTCCTTCCTAATGATAATAACGTCTAAAAATGGGATACTCATGTTTTCTTCCACCTCCATGGTGAATTTTATTCAGGGGAGATAGAGTTAAGGTGAATGAAAAACTTGTCAAGCTTTGTTTTTCCATGAGTCCATTTTATGTTCATGTCATCTACGAATCGCTTCCACCAAGCTAGTTTCAAAGGGTAAGATTCAAAGGCCTTCTTTTCAAAGTATTCCATGTATAAGTTGGCCACAATTGGAGAGAGGGGTGATCCCATTGCCACTCTAGATGTTTGCTCATAGTATCCACCTTGGAAGGTGAAAACAGTTGATCGTAAACAAATCTCAGCTAGTCTTGCGGTTTGGGGATCAGTAACATCCTTTATAACCTGAATGGACTTTTCAAGAGGAATCTTGGTGAATAGGGATACTACGTCAAAGACTATTGTTGTTGTTGCTTCCTGCCCTATTGTTGTCTATAGAGAATCTTTCCAAGATGTTACTATACTTATCAGATCATGGAGTTTGGAGGAATTATAGAAGTACCTCTAAGGGTCCTCCTTGTGCCAATGAAATGTCACATGGATCCATGGAAAGTACACTCTCGCACAATGGTACTTGTAAATACCATGAGGATGATACAGATTAAAGTATTTGGTGTTGAAATCGAATCCTACTGTCTCCTTAGCTTTGACATCTACATCCTTCAAGTTCTGAATATCATACAATCCAATCCACGAAGGAAGAGCGGGCCATGGTGCCTTCTTCTTCCTAAGAAGTGTAGCTGACAACCTTGTGGAGGGGTGATATGAGATCTCTTGCATGACCAACTTTTCAATGAAATACCTCAGTAGAATATGCCGAGGCTTCTCTATGCCATACACTCTGATGAAGGTTCCATCTGGTGAGGCATACCAATCTGCGACGTTCATTATCGCTTCCATTACTTCTTGGGACATGCAAGGTGGATCTTGCTCAAAGATTAACTTGTACAATGAGATGATGAAATTTTAAATTATCTTTGCCATTACTCCTCGATAACTAAAATCAGAAAGAAACTTGCAATAAACATTGATGACAGTCTCCTTAGGTGTCCATGTCCAACTCATGCTAGGAAACTGCTGCTGGGCAAAAAATTGCATTAATTAAGTAGTCAGACATGTAGAATATCATTTGCTCATTCTTAGGCAAATTCTGAGCATTAGTCACATGGATATTCAACTAACGAGCCAACAAGTTTGACCAATTGAATGGATTCCCATCACTCACCACAACTGGTCCAATACAACTACCCAACCTTCAAGAAAGGTTTATGTGTTCTCTTGATCGTATATTCTGCATGCAAATATGATCAAGAACTGATAAGTCTGCCTGAGATACTTTGTCTTGTAAACATGATTGGGTGTCCCCAATTCTTGAAGATATCTCTAGTATGCATTAAGATATGGGTGGCATAGAAAATTGTGTCCATTCGCTTCACCGGTTGAGGTAAATGATACATTTTCTGAAATTTCTACAACCTGAAGGTGTCAAGATCTATCCCGTTGTCACTGCTCAATGTCATAGCCTTTGGATGTGTGTGTAAGATAATCCAACTAATAATGTCTGCAGATGGGAAGATGAGGTACCTGCATGCAACCTTGTACAATCCTGATAGGTGGATGCTAAGGTAAACCTATCGATCCTCTAAGTATTCCTTGAATTCCTCTGCAAAAGTATCCTTGATTTGCTGCCATGTTAATGTTGTACCCTTCTCAACGAACAACTGAGTGTTTGCATAAACTGGTAGATTAATTGACGTCTGCTCAACTACTTCTTGAGTACTTCTCTCAACGGTTCCTTTGATGCAGCTCTTGTAGAGGCCACATTAACTATAACTTCTAGAGAGATGCTCAACGACTGTTGTACCTAGAGATAAAGAGGACACTCATGGCAGGAAAATGTTAGCCTAAAACCAAAAACAACTTCAAGACAAGAGTAATAAATAAACCGGGTTGATGATGGGACAAACTACATAATTATGGTTCACAAAGGTCATTGGTTGCCTACTGGGACTGCGCATTGCGCAGTCCCAGTAGTCAGCGGGGAGGCTTGCTGACTGGAACTGTGTAATGCACAATTCAATCTATGCAAAGGCCGAGAGAGACTACACATTGCGTAGTCTTAGTGGTCAAGCTGGGAGGCTGACTCCCAGAACTACATAGTATGTAGTTAGAGCCAGGATAGGGCAGCCTCTGTGTAATTCCAGAAGCTAAGGCAAAGGCCTTGAGCTCCCAGAATGCGCAGTGCATGCAAGTAAATACGAGATCCAGGTAAGGGGAGCCTAGATTTGCTTAAGGGGAGTGTGAGACCGAGCAGATCTAAATGATGGTGTGATGACGAGTGCAGATTTGACTAAGTGAAGATGCGTGCAAGTAAAACAAGTTCATTAACCAATCAAACTGAAGGAAAATGAAGCATGTGAAGGGAGTCATCGCAATGACGACTATTAGTGCAAAAATAGGGTAATGCATGCGACACTCGGGAAAGGCAATGAAACACTTGAAACAATACTTCTTCAAGCTAAAACAAGTTAAAATGCTAGCAGCCATTCAAGAAAATAAGTGAAACAACACTCTCACAAGTTAAACAAGCAAAAACAACCAAAAAAAGGGAAAAATAATAGAAAAGCAAAACTTACCTGGAAAAGCGATGACCATCGCACCAAAGGTTCCTTCATCTCCTCTGGAATGCCAAAGCTCTAAGATCGAATGTGAAAATGATCTTTGATAGTGTCAATTAAATGTATTTGGTCAATTTAGGGTTTTATGACGTGACAACCAAAAATAAAGGAAAAAGTGACACTTAGCGACAGGGTCCAAAATAACTTAAGTTCTCCTTCGTACTGCTAAAAATAGATAACTATTTTTTAGGGATGATTTTTAATTTTTTGTTTTTTGGGAAAAGTTGGCATGTATTTCCCAGAGAGATTACACAGTTCTGGAAGGAACCGGGCAACTCTCTAGCTCATGTACTAAACAACTTCTGAGCAGAAGGTTTTTGCACAATTTCCGGGCTAAGTGGCTCTGGGTTGCCTCTCATGCTCTGTGCAATTTCCTAGCTGAAGGCTGGTTGTCAACTAGCACTACACAATTCTTGTGCTCAAGGATCACTATCAACTTGGACTGTGCAATTCCCGAGAGCAAGGTTGGTTTCCCTCAAGGATTGCACAGTTCTCTTAAGAAAGCTTGGAACTAGATGGAAACCAAGTCAAGAGATCTTCTTGTGGGTTAGATAGTAAACTAGGTAATAAAAAACAAGCCAAGATGCAAAGGATAAGGCTCAATCAAAGCACAAGTACCTGGATCAGTGCAAGATGAGATACTATAGTTTAGAAGGAGGCTCCAAAACAAAGCATATGAAAAATTTTGGAGGGTGGTTGTAGCCCTTACAAAACAACCTTCTTTGACCTATTCTTGTCCACATTACTAGTAGCTAGTTCAAGTTGTCTCTCTTTATATAAATTTTACATGTTCTATAACAATAATGTACTTACTTCAGATTACTTCTCCCAAGCTTAAATAATCTTTTCATTATCTACCTTTTCATTTGACTCATCTTCTCTATTGTGTGAAGTCTTCTTCATATTATACTACACCATTATAGAAAGCATTCATTTCTTATGGTTGTATGTATTTGTATGTGCTGAAACTACACACCAATGTAAATGTAGGAAAATGATAAACTTCTAGCATATATTGTTTCCTTGGTTACAAAATCATTAGCATAAGCTAGAACGGAATTTATGTTTTGTCACTATACATCACACTTAGATCTAGGTTAGATAAATCAAGTAATTTTTAGTTCAAAAAATTCATTATGGAAAACCTTTATTTATAAAAGAACCTTTAACATTAACAATACCCAGGTCAAACTTTCCCATCCAACTTGAGTGCTAAACCTTAGCTCTAACACCACTTTGCAACGACACCATCCCCCTCAAGGAATTTTCAAGATAATGATGTGTATAGACCCAACCTACAAGGTTAGTTTATGGAGATGGGGTTATCAAAATTCCTCTTCCTTCATCCACCTTGTAACTATTTTTTTAGATCACCATCATCTTGTACTTGTTGGGAGCCTTCCAATGATATATTTATGAAAAATTCAAACTCTGAATGAAAATTTATGTCCAACTAAATATTTCTCTCCTAAGTGCACATCAACAACATTACCATTGCCACAGGGTAGTGTTTCCCCCGTGTCCCCATTATACAATGCCATATCTGCTACATGTGGTTGACAAATGGAAATCCATTCCCATGTGTTGACATTGCATAAGACCACATCCTGAAAAGGGCATGTTGGGCCGAGGCTCATATATGGAACCGAGATTTCCAAAAAATTCCTATAATAGCAATTTAACAAATCTTCAGACTTTTAGATTTATCTGGGATTTTAAAATCTTCTATATCCATATAGATCTAGCATTTTCCTTTTTTCCACTACAATAAATGAGTTGAACTTCTAGAAAATCTTAATCTAGGAAATTTCAAAGTCTCATTTTAATTAAAATTTGGATTTTCATACTCCACTAATCCATATCTTTTTTTCCATCAACATCGACTCTACCTCGCAGATCATCTAATCTCCACTTTAGCACCACTCCACCACTCTCATCCTCATAAGAACCTTCCATGTTAGCTTAGGTCCTCACAGTTCAAACACCTACTCATTTGCTTATCTAGGTTTTTTAATTTTTTGAATTTATCTGAATCCATATGAATCGAAAAAATTTCCAAAAGGGATCATTTTACAAACATTTGAACTTCCAAATTTCTATATTCCACATCACCCCTTACACGTAGCACAACATTCGCTGCCATGTCACCTTGGTACATTGACATGTCACATCTCCTAAAACCTACCTTTTCTTCCATGCTAGCTTGGCACAATAACACTAGCCTAATCATTGGGATTAGGAGTACTCACATGGAATCCATGTGGTATGCTACACTGGCATCCATATACAACTCTTTTAATAAAATCCCTTTCCTGGATTTTTTGGATGCTTGGAATTGCACTCCTCGATAGACTCTGATGTCGTCACTTGATATATTTAGAGTCATTCTACTCCACTAAACATAATTTGGATCTTCTCCCTTTTTTTTGTCTAGTTGATAGATCATCGAGCCACCAAGAAAACTAAGAAAGGTATTCAACATCTTGAGGTGGCCCGTTTAATAAACCCTACCTAAAAAAACATTAAATATGTTGTCAATTGATATATTTTTTAACCAAGCATGAGGCCATTGGTCCTTTCATTTGAATTTAACCTTTCTATGAGTAAAATCCAGTCCCAGTCCTTAAACATTGGGCCACGGGAAAAACTAAGAATGTCTATGGAATCTTCAGGTCAGTTCAATTTACGAACCTCCACACTTAAGCCCCTTTGTGGCTAAGATCTTGGTCATTGATCTTGTTGGGCCATATGGCCAAGAGTTGAGGTTAAAACCCCCAATTCTCGAATTTCAAACTCTACGAGAAAAAAGGGACAATCCACAAAATTCAAGACTTTCACTAATCTTTTCATGCCTATTCCAAGGGTCTAAAACTATCAAAAAAAGAAGAAAACCTTGTTCACGAACTTCTAGATTCTTATAAATATTGAACAACTTGTAGATATAGTCCAAAAATACTGCCACATGCTCAAAAAAAGAGCACAATGATGGCTAATGTCCAAACCCACTTCTTCATCTCATTGAGCAAAGATCTTTTCACTCCTTTGGGCTACAAACGTGAAACTTCAAATTCCAAAACTTACCGACAAAGAGACCAATAGCTTGGCTTATCTTTGAGGAAACAAGGTCCCCTAAGTAGATAATAACTCTCATGTGTTCTCTTCTCTGACCAGGGATGCAACACAATTTTCCAATCCTAATGTTGGCTTACCAATGGCCAGACACATTAATAAAATTCAAGAAGAGCCTTGACTCAAAACATCTTATCCATCAGACTTCATAAACTATACATCACATTTATATTCCATTCAACAAGCCTTAAAGCATACCTCTATATACATGGCTCCTTATTTTGATAATTAATAGTTAATTCCCAGGCACAAGTACACATTGTTTCAACTTATCAATATAACATAATCATCCAAAAAAAAAATTTAAAAAATAAAAAAAATAAATAAATATGAAACACTAAACAACAATTTCATTTCATTAACAAGGAAATAGATACACTTATTTGATTCACTTAAGCTTGTTGGAAACTGAAGAAGGGATAACCAGTCTTCACCCAACCATAGGCTCAACTACACTGTAAATTTCTTGTAACTGGCCACCCCTGAGCTAGATATGATGCCTTGAGTGGAAGAATCACTCAAGGTTCAGAAAGATTTTTTAAAAGTAGAGAACATCAAGGCCATTCTCATTCACATAGAAGATTCGACAAGATACTTTACAACCACTAAGCCAACATATGTTAAACTCTCAACAAGGCCATCATGGGCTTACATAGCATACAGGGAGTCCTTTACTTATCCAACAATTCCTCATTTCTTCCATTTTTATTTGTTCCTCACATGCTTAGTTAAGACCAATTACTAGGGAAATTCTTATCACCCTCTTGTTCATATTGAAGGTTTCCCCATTGACTTTCTTATCCAATCAGGTAAAACACCAATTCCAATAGGAATATTGTGGCTCGGATTTATGTGACCTTAATATAGAGTCACACTTTCAACACCCATGTGTGTATTGAGTTTCTCTTTCCATGAGTTTCTATAGTTAAATTTCATGCACCTCTCTATCTCTCACACACACAACAACATACCCTCCCCTCTGCACTAGCCATCCTCTACCCCTCATTCACATATTTCCTATCATGACAATATGAGGTCCCTCCCTTGAATTGCATGGTAAATTAGAAGTATCAAAAATAGATACATAGCCCATACCGGTGGAGTAGTTTGGTACCACTCCCCATTCCTTCCCATAATTGTTGGCAGTTGGGTAGTTTCAACTACTAAATAAAAAATCAAGACATTTGATTTAAGTAAGATAAGGAGCATCTCAAATCATTTTTACAACTCCCTCTTAGGCTTTGGGACATGTGTTCATTGCTCTCTTCTTCATCTTTAGCTATTTATTAAATAGAAAGTACATTTATATTAAATGAAATATGTCAAAATATCCATGCTAGTCATTCCAACATTAACTATAGATTACAAAACTTGGGAATTTAAAAAAGGGGTGTTACAAAAAGAAAATGTTTAATTATATGAATATATTTAGTAGATCGAACATGAACATTTGCATAGAAAGTATATAAGGTCAAAATTTGAACTGTTTATACTCATATTTTATTTTTGTTAACATATTTGTTTTTTCTTTCATATCAAGAGAACTTGGACATAATTATTATAACAACAGTTGATAAAATAAAATTGTAAAGTGAAAATAGTACATTGCCAAGTTATATGAATACCACTCATGCACACCTCAAATCGCTTCCTTTAAACACATTGCATATCTATGAACCTACCTTCTCTTATGAAAATGTGGATATATATATACAAACTTATTTATGGTGATATTAAGATATTATGTTATTAAAGATTGCTTAAATACTATAAGTTGTTATTGTAGTTAGTAAACTAAAATTTTGTTAATGGAAAGGTTTTTGGAATTCATTGTTAGATTGGTCTTTCAAGAGGTTTTTGTTAAAATTTAATTATCAAAGAATAAAACAAAATCTTAGCAATAAGATTGGTGCTACCTGGTAGAAATGACTTGGAATAAATTCCACCTGGCATTAGAAATTGGTCCTTACAACAAATGATGAGACATGGTAGTAGAAACTAGTGCTTGTAGTAGATGACAAGCTCATATGGAATGCATTGGTGGCAATGATGGTGGAGATTTACAACTATAGTCATATTGAGGGCAAACTCAAGGTTACAAAACCCTCCAACTACTAGCTTCCTTTAGCACACAACTGTTGGCTCAATCCTTTATCTATAAAATGCAAGTGTTTAGGAAGCCAAGAGCTATATATATATAGTTTCATATTAGTAGTTGTAGGGTTTATTCTTGAGGTGCATATCTTTGGACCCATGAGTTGACAATGTTAGCTCTGCTCTAGGATGTTAGGTGATCCTAGCCTGTGTTTCCCTAGTTTCAACCATTTATCGACCTTGAAAGAATCCATGTATGAGATGGATTTTTGTTGGTCATTAGATATTCATTCTTCTTCAAAAGCTTCATCTTCCTTAGGGATTGATAATCAATGCATTTGACACAATTAAAGAATCAATATTTTGCATGTAGCCTTTAATCTATGATCCTTTGAGACCTTAGTAAGGTTGGTTAATGCCCTACTAGACTCTATATAGATAGAAGAAGGGATGCTATAAATTAACAAACATATCATTTTAGATTAACACTTTGAAGGGTCATAAAAGGTAGATGGTCCTTTCCTTCTACTCAGGAAAGGTATAACCTTTCTCTAAAATATTTGAATGGAAGAAGTGAAAGTGTCACGTACCATGCTTTTCCCTTAATAGCTATTAGGGTCAAGTGTCCCTACACTTCATGGGTAGTGATATTAATATTTGGGTCTTGGTATTAGTTGCCTACCTTTACTCACTATTTGTGGGTGTAATAAGGGTGGACCTTTAATGAATTAGAGTTGAGCTCTAATGTTCATAATCACTTGAGTAAAATGCTTTCCAATTAATGGGTGCTTCACACACTCTTACCCTAGTGGATGGACCTGAAAGAAAGGGTAGATTTGACTTAAGATGAATAGAACTTTGACTTCTTAAATTGTATGTTTTACAAGAAGTTTAAACATATGCAAAGGAAAATGATTTGTTTTAATGGAAATCTCAACAAAGATGATGCAAAAATGTCAACGAACTATTCTTTGAAATCTGTAATGAATATAAAGTCAAACGATTATAGGGTTTACATTTAGATGTATAAGATCTATGTTTTAATGGTTAATTATACTTGGATTAATCAATATCTTTACCATCTACATTTGTATTCTTGTATTTCTACATATATCACATTAGTGTTTTATGCTTGACTCTTACTGCATTGATCCCTTTTCATGCAAGATTCCATCTCTATAATAATACAAATTGCACTAGTTCTTAGGCTAAGTTTTTGTGTTTATTATCCTCTATTATTGAGATACAATGAGTGTTCTACAGTTCCTCTTGAATTGATCAATGATTTATTGGAATACATGTTTTAAAAGATGTGCGAGTAAGAACATGTAGTTGTTGCATTATGGGTTTTGACTAGTACATTTGATGCAAGTAATGAACTTTATTTTATGTATTATTGATTGGTTGTTCTTTTATGATGTAGAATTTTGGAGTGTGTTATCATATACTAGCTTTTTAGCGTATTTATGTTGATATAATGATCCCTATGTTGCTGTATCAACATGGCATGAAAATATCAATATTAGTAATAACCATAGAATATGTAAGAATATACTTGGGAAGAACAATAACCAATGAAGACTAAATGATATATTGTTAAATCATGTGTAAGTTTTAAACCTTTACAATAAGTAGAAAGTATACATATACTTTATAGATAGAAAAGTAAACAATTGCATTCACACATACTACTCAAAATTTACCCCTGAAACCCCTAACTGAGAAAACTAGAAAAATGTTTAGAGCCACACCTTTAACTTTTGTCATCAATAAGTTTAATCATTTAAATAAAATATATAGGATCCCACGACATCCAAAAACCTCTAATTCATTTACCCGTATTAGATTACAACATTAATTCATTAACTGGAATTAGAAAATCATGCGCTAAAAAACCACCAAAAGAAAAAACTTTGTTTTAAGAATTGCCAAAAACATATTCAAAACAATTATCCAATTGTTTTTGGAGAAATTCCCCCCTTCCCGCTGCATCGATCTAGTACAAATCACACATGTAGTTAGTCATGTAAAGAATGTAATACATAACCAACATTATCCCACTTGTTATTTTCTTACGCTAAGTTTTTGTGTTTATTATCCTCTATTATTGAGATACAATGAGTGTTCTACAGTTCCTCTTGAATTGATCAATGATTTATCGGAATACATGTTTTAAAAGATGTGCGAGTAAGAACATGTAATTGTTGCATTATGGGTTTTGGCTAGTACATTTGATGCAAGTAATGAACTTTATTTTATGTATTATTGATTGGTTGTTCTTTTATGATGTAGAATTTTAGAGTGTGTTATCATATACTAGTTTTTTAGCATATTTATGTTGATATAATGATCCCTATGTTGTTGTATCAACATGGCATGAAAATATCAATATCAGTAATAACCCTAGAATATGTAAGAATATACTTGGGAAGAACAATAACCAATGAAGACTAAATGATATATTGTTAAATCATGTGTAAGTTTTAAACCTTTACAATAAGTAGAAAGTATACATATACTTTATAGATAGAAAAGTAAACAATTGCATTCACACATACTACTCAAAATTTACCCCTGAAACCCCTAACTGAGAAAACTAGAAAAATGTTTAGAGCCACACCTTTAACTTTTGTCATCAAAGAGTTTAATCATTTAAATAAAATATATAGGATCCCACGACATCCAAAAACCTCTAATTCATTTACCCGTATTAGATTACAACATTAATTCATTAACTGGAATTAGAAAATCATGCGCTAAAAAACCACCAAAAGAAAAAACTTTGTTTTAAGAATTGCCAAAAACATATTCAAAACAATTATCCAATTGTTTTTGGAGAAATTCCCCCCTTCCCGCTGCATCGATCTAGTACAAATCACACATGTAGTTAGTCATGTAAAGAATGTAATACATAACCAACATTATCCCACTTGTTATTTTCTTACGCTAAGTTTTTGTGTTTATTATCCTCTATTATTGAGATACAATGAGTGTTCTACAGTTCCTCTTGAATTGATCAATGATTTATCGGAATACATGTTTTAAAAGATGTGCGAGTAAGAACATGTAATTGTTGCATTATGGGTTTTGGCTAGTACATTTGATGCAAGTAATGAACTTTATTTTATGTATTATTGATTGGTTGTTCTTTTATGATGTAGAATTTTGGAGTGTGTTATCATATACTAGTTTTTTAGCATATTTATGTTGATATAATGATCCCTATGTTGTTGTATCAACATGGCATGAAAATATCAATATCAGTAATAACCCTAGAATATGTAAGAATATACTTGGGAAGAACAATAACCAATGAAGACTAAATGATATATTGTTAAATCATGTGTAAGTTTTAAACCTTTACAATAAGTAGAAAGTATACATATACTTTATAGATAGAAAAGTAAACAATTGCATTCACACATACTACTCAAAATTTACCCCTGAAACCCCTAACTGAGAAAACTAGAAAAATGTTTAGAGCCACACCTTTAACTTTTGTCATCAATAAGTTTAATCATTTAAATAAAATATATAGGATCCCACGACATCCAAAAACCTCTAATTCATTGACCCGTATTAGATTACAACATTAATTCATTAACTGGAATTAGAAAATCATGCGCTAAAAAACCACCAAAAGAAAAAACTTTGTTTTGAGAATTTTCAAAAACATATTCAAAAAAATTATCCAATTGTTTTTGGAGAAATTCGCCCCTTCCCGCTACATCAATCTAGTACGGATCACACATGTAGTTAGTCATCTAAAGAATGTAATACATAACCAACATTATCCCACTTGTTATTTTCTTAGGCTAAGTTTTTGTGTTTATTATCCTCTATTATTGAGATACAATGAGTGTTCTATAGTTCCTCTTGAATTGATCAATGATTTATCGGAATACATGTTTTAAAAGATGTGCGAGTAAGAGCATGTAATTGTTGCATTATGGGTTTTGATTAGTACATTTGATGCAAGTAATGAACTTTATTTTATGTATTATTGATTGGTTGTTCTTTTATGATGTAGAATTTTGGAGTGCGTTATCATATACTAGATTTTTAGCGTATTTATGTTGATATAATGATCCCTATGTTGTTGTATCAACATGGCATGAAAATATCAATATTAGTAATAACCATAGAATATGTAAGAATATACTTGGGAAGAACAATAACCAATGAAGACTAAATGATATATTGTTAAATCATGTGTAAGTTTTAAACCTTTACAATAAGTAGAAAGTATACATATACTTTATAGATAGAAAAGTAAACAATTGCATTCACACATACTACTCAAAATTTACCCCTGAAACCCCTAACTGAGAAAACTAGAAAAATGTTTAGAGCCACACCTTTAACTTTTGCCATCAATAAGTTTAATCATTTAAATAAAATATATAGGATCCCACGACATCCAAAAACATCTAATTCATTGACCCGTATTAGATTACAACATTAATTCATTAAATGGAATTAGAAAATCATGCGCTAAGAAACCACCAAAAGAAAAAACTTTGTTTTGAGAATTGCCAAAAACATATTCAAAAAAATTATCCAATTGTTTTTGGATAAATTCCCCCCTTCCCACTGCATCGATATAGTACAAATCACACATGTAGTTAGTCATGTAAATAATGTAATACATAACCAACATTATCCCACTTGTTATTTTCTTTGCATATAGGGGGTCACAAGATTACATGATCAACACTCTGGGGTAACAATGCCCATTATTTCTCTACAGCAAGAAAACTTATCAATGCTCATAGATTTTGTTAATGCATCTGATTCATAGGCTTTAAAGTGTCCACCTTCACTAGTGGCACCTTCTTGTCTTCAACCATGTATGTCACAAAGTGATACAAAACATAAATATGCTTTGTCTTAGAATGACAAGTTGGATTCTTTGCTAAAAATATTGCACTATGACAATCACAATATAACTTTACATCTTCTTGTACAAACCATATACTTGAAAACAATCTCTATAACCCTAAAACTTATTTACTTACATGAGTAGCTACCACATATTTATCTTTTTCAGTTGAAAGTGCCACTATGTATTATCTCTTGCTCATCCAACTAATTTATCCTCCAAATACGTTAAACACATAACCACTTGTGTATATTTTTCGATCCAAATCTCCAGCCCATACTGCATAAAAAACACGATGTATCTCCAAAATGTTGTCTACTCTATGCCTTCATTTGTAGAAAATTTCATAATTTGTAATGCCAAGCAATACCTAAAAAACTTTTTTTACAGTTATCGAATGCTCCTTTCCCATATTTGATATAAACCTGCTAAAAAATCCCACTACATGTGCAATGCATGATCAAGTACAAAGTGTTGCATACATCAAACTGCCAACAATACTAGCATAAGGAACAAGGAACTTGTCCTCTCTCTCTTTCTATGCCTTGGGACACGAAATTGCAAATAACTTTACACCTACAAAAATAGGAACTTTAATTGATCTACATTTCTACATATTAAACCTCCACAATATTATCTCAACATATTTTCTCTAATTCAATTAGAGTTTCTTGTTTGCTCAATCTCTTTTAATTTCCACACCGAAATTTAGATTTGCAACACCAATATATGTCATGTCAAATTTAAAGGATGATTGAATTTTCACATCCTTGATGATTTGCTTGTTGTTTCCAATCATCAACATACAAGGCCAAATAAATAAAGTGATTACCAGCTAATTTTAAATACACATAGTGAGAATTTTCCCATTGTGAAACCAAGTTCTGGTATTCAAGTTCAAACTTTTTTTTTTCACATACTGGTTCACGGATACCCGGGTCAGTGGGTAGCCGCTACGTCCAGGGTTTTTTAACACTGAGTGGACGCCACCCGAAGGGCATCAACACCACTCGGCCTATTTACTAACCTAACCCCAAGAGCTTTCGGGATTCGACCCTGTGACCTCCCATTAGCAAGGCACTTAATTTGACCGATTGAGCTAACTCTTGGGGCTATCAAGTATCAAACTTTTAATACCACATACTTGAAGATTTCTCTAACCTATATAGGGACTTTTCAGCTTGCAAACTAGTTCTTTTCATTTATTTCATTGCAAAAATTTCTAGGTGTGTCATGTAGACTTCTTCTTCCAGATCCCCATGTAGGAATGATGCCTTTACATCCATTTATTCTACTTCAAGATCAAAAGTAGTAACAACAAATAAAATAGATATAATAGAAGTTAACTTAGTAACATGATAAATATTTTCATAAAAGACAATTCCCTTTATGTAGGAATAACATTTTGCTACTAACCAAGCTTTATACTTCTCCACTTTACTTTTTTGCATTCCACTTCTTCTTAAACACCCATATTCTACCAATGGGCTTTCTTATAGCTAGAAACTCAACTAGATCCTGAGCTTCATTATTATCCAAGGATGTCATTTCTTCAACAGTGGCCTTTTTCTAGAGTTTACCATCCTCTAAATCCATTACCCCCCTAAAAATTACAAAATCATCATCAACAATAGATAGAGCAAAACTAGAGTGGAAATTAGGTGGAATATACCTTTTTGGTTGCCTTCCTTTCTCATATAATCTCCACAATATCAAAGTATGAGGTTCTTCTTCTTTTAAATCATGTTTCTTTGTTGAGTTATATTATTCATCCTACAACTTGAACTCTACTACCTTTCAAATTTTTCCTTTGGTAGGACTTCCTATTAAGAAACATCTTTGACCTCTCTAAAGGCAACATCTCAATTAAACAAGCTTCTTAGTTTCTTGGTTCCAAAAAATATAAGCCTTTAAACTATGTCTATAACCAATAAATATGCACTTTTAAACTTTATTTTCCATTTTATTCCTATTCTCCATCTTGTCCATCACAACCAAAAAGTCTAATATGTTCAAGAGAGGGTTTCTTACGAGTTTATGCCTTGTGCAAAGTATTATCAACCAATGTTGATGAGGGTGATCGATTTAATAGGTAATATGTAGTATCCACTACCTTTCCCTAGAATTTCTATCCTAACCTAGCACCACTAAGCATGCTCCTTTCTTTTTCAATCAATGCCTTATTCATATTTTCTGTAACCCCATCTATTATGATATGTATGAAGCAATCTTTTGCCTTGTTATACCACGTTTCTCTATATAAAGTAGAAATAAAATTATGTTATTTAATATGAACATTGAAATATTTTAATGATGGTTGACAGTAAAATATTTTTTGTTATTAATAAATTTTTATTTTAAGTATCACATGTAAACTGAATATAGAATGAATTACACATCATGTAATATCAATAATAGTATTTCCTATCATCTCCATATTAAGTAGTGAAGAAATTACATTTCTTCGTTGTACTAAAAACTAAATTAATTTTTTTTACTCGTCTCCATATTAAGTACTAAAGAAATTACATTTCTTGCTCATACTAAAAGGTATTTTTTTTTAAACTTTCGGTTACTTTATATCTCTATATAATGTCTTGTAAAATTAAAGTGCAAATTGAAATATTTTAACTATGGCTGACTTAATTTCTCTTGTTATTACTATTTTTAATTTGTTAATGTAAAGTGTTATTTTACTATTTTTAAATGTAACGGTACATGACAACATCTCTCCCATACTACATTGTAGAGCGCCTCTCGATGCAATAAATGCAATGGTCACATAAATCAAGATCCATGACTTGAGAAATCAAGAGGCATGACGATTAGGTAGATTTCTCTTCCTTGATAATTACTTGTGAATACTTCTTGGATTTTTATTAAATTTTATGTTATTATTCATTAAGAAATTAACAAAATACAAAACATGAATATCACATGAAACAAAGAACACAAGAAATTATGCTCCAAGCTAGGGAAAAACCCCACAAGGGGGAAAACCCAAGAAAACCCTCTTCTTATAGAATCAGATCAAAGTGAGATGTCCAAGACCCAAGAGAAAGACCAAGAAAACCACAAAGAACCCAAGTCAACCCTCCTGCAAGTCTCTTCCACCAAATCAAAGGCATAAAATTCAACGCTAGTCAAATTTATGAATTTTGGTCATCCCCTATAATTTCAGCCCTGAAATTTTGGGCCTTGAAATTTCAGCCTTGTAACAACTTTGAAAAAGTACAGAGAATACTCACACTTGTGGATAGATTAGGGTAGAAAACAAGACTCTCCTTCTCCTCAGGCTTCACTCTCTTTCTCCTTTTACTTCGTTGATTTTCTTCTTCTTGTTTGCACAATAATCGAATTGGTTGCCAAAATGTGGAGCACAATTGCCAATATATAGTTGTTTGACCATATGAAGAGATACAACTTACGGGTTGTCGAATTATCCATCTGGAGGACCGACTTGGTCTCATGGTGACAAAATTGACTCTTTTGACTCAAAATATTTTTCTTTTTCTTTTTCTTACAAATAGTCCAAATGGGATTTTAACTCATGACAAATTTTCTTATTGACTCAATAAACCCTAGAAGCATGAAGAACATGGTTTGAATAGAAAATAATAATAAAATTTTCTTTGTCTTCTTATTTGTTTTTATATGAAAGAAATATTGGTACAAGTACAATGATAATTATGAATACCATACCTACTTAGATTTTTCAACACCACGGTGCAGTCAAACATACCTTCAACTACACCTTTAGCATGTAGTGCTCAAAGCTCCTTCTCTCCAATGTATCATAATATTTACTTGTAAAAATTTCTAGTCTCAACTCCCCTTGGTAGCACCATTGGTTCTCAAACTTCCATGCAACTCTCCTTTTCAAACATAACATTTACACATGAATTGCTCAAATTTATTACAAATATCAATTTTTTTATCATCCCTAGAATGTGTAGAACATCAGGAATTGCTCTAACCCTCCCATCATTGAGCCTCAAATTGACTTTTACTCATCCTATTATCCTATTTGTTGAGTTTTTTAGATATTATGATGCAAAAATACTTTGGTTGAGAATTATATTTTCATATAGTTAGATTTTTCTATATTATTACTAGATCTATTAAAGCATTTGTTCTAAATCTTAAAATTAGGCAAATTGTTAGTATTCCATTTAATATAAATGGACACTTTTCCTTTAAAGCTTATTTTTCTCCTCATGCAAGAGTATTGAGAGATTCTTGTAAGTTCTTGCATCTATTATGTAATTCATTTTCCTTTAACTAGCATTTGCACCTAATGTTGCAAATGAAACACCATAAGGCATAGAGTGTGGAAGACTAGGGACATGTGAATGGGCATTGTTGAAAGCAAGGGTGGATGATAATGAGTTGCAATTGAAATTGTTAGTTATGTGTATGCTGAATATAGATATTTTGTAAATAATAGTGTGTAGAAGAATAGTGACATGAGAATGGACATTGTTGAAAGCAAGGGTGGATGATATTGAGTTACACTTGAAACTATTAGTTATGTGTGTCTTGAATATGGATAAGTTATAGTAGTGTGTGGAAGAATAGCAACATGTGAATGGACATTCTTGAAAGCAAGGATGGATGATAATGAGTTATAGTTAATGTCATATAGAGGTTCTCCATTATTCATGTAACAGTTGTTGTTTATGTGAACATGTTTTTGTACATTATTTTAAGTTTTTTTTTTTGTATTTGGAGATTTGTTTTCCATATGTTACATATTTAAGAATGAATTGTCACTTTTAAAGCGGGCACACAAGGTTGCTAGCTGTCACAAAATATTCCACTATCTATAAATATGATTTTATTTGTTGTATAATTCGATTTACCATCGTGCGAGTAAAAATTAAATGTCCTTTTCCTACTATGTGGTTTTGTCAACTATGGGTTTCCAAAAATACAAGTGAATGCCATCAAACTCCTCACTGAAATCAAACTCTCGGTGAAATTTTCGTAAATATAGGGATGCACAAATTCCTTAACTTGCCAAAACTCTATTAAAATGACATTTTTCATTACTAACTTCATATGAGATGTCATGAACTTTCTTTTGGATAAAACCTCGAATGTGTTTTTAATATCCCAATTCATGTTCTGTAACGCTCGCTTTTAAAGGCTTGAAATGCAAATTATGGTTCAAGCCACAACTTTATAAGGAACATATGCATAGAACATGATTAGGACAACCAATGCAAATTATATCTGCATTATTTAGCAAATCCTGCTTAGCAGAAACACTTGTGACAGCTATCAAATTGCCAATTTGTCTATCTTCAACTAAATCCCTCTGACACTAAGATTGCCCAATGGAGCAAGTAGAATGAAATAACAAGTTGAAATATCATTGAAAATCTATACCTCTGATTGTATATGATGGCTGAAATGTATCATAAAGATACACTTTTGTCAAAGATAATTAAAAATAATGCTAGAAAGTAGCAACCACAAGCTTAATTGACAAACTCTGCCCACTTATTTTCATTCAAAGCCCATGGAAACAAGGCCTAAAGTGCCTACCAATAACAAAATTGCTTCGATGAAATAAGTTGAAAAAGACCCCATCCGAGAACATACGATACGAATACTATCTTCCCCTGCCTGTCATAGACCAAAAAAGGCCACATATCATATATAGTAAATGTAAATGTGTCAGCTGAGAGACCCAATTACCCAATATTATAGATCAAGTCCTAACACAACTCCAAAAAAAGGCCACATATCATATACAGCAAATGTGTCAGCTGAGAGACCCAATTACCCAGTATTACAGATGAAGTCCTAACACAACTCCATTGTTCTACGAGCTGGGTAGAATGGGAATGGTCACTGCACCAAACCCCATTTTATTGAGTACAATATATCCATTATAGTAAGTTTTAGATTAAATTTAAAACATGTTAATTAAATTTTAATATGAAATTTTAATAGTTATGAAGATGAATCATTAATAATATGATTCCTTTCTAAAAAAATGTTTATAATTTTGTTAATATAAAAATGAAAAATTAATATAATAAATTGAATTAAACTGTTTTATTATTATTATTTTAATTGAATGTTTCGTTATGCATACTAAATCTTTTTTTCATATAAAACTAAATTTTAATGTTTACTCATTTACAAATACTACAACACATACCCCTTTTTCGGATTGATGTTTATGAGTAGTAGGCCAAAACTTGCCAAATGCTTCAATTTCTTTTCTAAAATTTCAGAGATGCCTATTTGAAAACCCTTGATATATTAGTGTTTGATCCGAACAGGTTTCGAACATACTGGTTGTTGGGTTATAGAGATTTCTGTAAATTGCTAACAAGCAAGGAAGAAGTCAAAAGCGGATTGGTATTAAAACCATGGCCGCAGCTCAAGGACTTATGTTCTTGTCCCCAAATAAGACATTGCAACTGACATATGAGGGTGAGTTTTATGAGGTACTCATAGCAAAAGCCCAGCTCTCTACCATAGCAGACAAAGGGGGCATACCCTCATCTACAGATACTGTAAAGCAAATGTAGCCACATTTTGAATATTGTTACAGGGGCTTAGAGCATACTATATTGTAGGCTGTAAAGACTCCACATTCAAAACAAAATGGAAAGATAAGATGAGAAAAATATTGGATCATAAAGAAATAGAGAGTATAGTGGAAGCATGGGATCCTTATAGTTATTGTTGGTCCTCCTTAAGCCTTGCTAGGATTGGTGGCTTAGGCAAGAAGAGTGATTTTCTAGGTATCATTTTCATCCTATGGGGCTTCTTAGATTCAAAATTTGAAGGGACCCAAGATGGAAAAAGTGTTATTTGGTGGCTTGGCCCTGTAACACATGAACTGGTACTTAGCCCCAGACAACTCGAGAGTGTACAAATTTCAGAGGACAAATGATAAAAAGGAGTTACTATTAGAATTTAAAATACCCTCTTAACAAACTCTACCTAGGATTTCTTGAAAATTTTAATTTGCCAGGCTTTGCATTTCATCAAAAGATAAGAACCCTAGTGTAAAAGAAGGATTGAAACTGAAAAGTAATGAACTGTTATCATTTTTTTCCATTCTACCAGAGTCACAAAACATGTATGTACTATTTCACTCTAAATGATGCATGATTTATTGCAGAGATGGTAAAAAACTCAATGCCTATTTCTTTTGATCTCACCGGAAATTCGAATTTTGAAATCTTCTAAATCTATTAAAATAGTAATAATAGGACAAAATTATATCCTATTTTCCAGTGATCAGGAACTTTACAGCCCTAATAGCTTTATTATGAGTAAAAGCTTCTGATTTCATTGTCTTCTAGTAGTTTTGTGTGAACAAACTCCAAATTTCTTGCACCATTCCGACTTGAAGTAAATGCGCAGGTGGTATATGGTAGGTAGACAAAGTAAACCTGCAATCGTTTTGGAGAAATCTATAGAGCTTGTCAATCAGTAATCCTTCAAAAGGACCAGTGCTCTTATTAGTCTTCAATGTGATTTTTCCTAGAACATACACAACCCTTGTATTCTTTGCAAATTCAAGCTACTACAATTCCTCATTTACAGAGTAGTTACTTTCTGCCACTGTATTTCTGCTTTCATAACTTCTGTCATGTGAGGAGGAATGAGTTCCTCTGAGCTTGAGATAGTCTTTTATGCTTTCAACAACCTGGTTGATAAATTTAGATCCTTCAATGTTTGGGGCATCTTTGTAACCATATTGGGCTACACATGTATATACACCCTTTGGCTCTAGTTTTCCAACCATAAATCTCTCCGAAAAAAGCCTAGAACCATTCTTATGATGATAATGACAAGAACTTCATGGAGAGACCCCAAATTCTTTTCATAATGTTAAACAACCGGTGGTAAGCCAGAAATAAGGTCACTGCAGAAGAAACAAGTTCTTGGTACATGTGAATTCACTCAGGTAACCAATCAATTCAAAACTTCTGTGCTAAGTTTCCTTCATGCTAAATATTTATACTTTTTCTGCCTTTCATAGTTCCAAGAGAAAATTATGGTCAGAAAATTAGGAAGGGACACCAACCTCCCTATGGAAACTTATTCAATACAGATGATAGATAAACGCCTTCAAAGATAGCCAAAAAATAGAGTGAAGGGTAGTATAAGCAAAACATGTATGTTCGAAACCACAAGCATGACCAAGGTTACTATGCACATCGTAATGAACATAACCCCAACAATTGCAGCCCCTGCACCACCAAATACCTAAAATTATCCTTGGAAACTCAAAAGAATCCATAAAAACTACCAAATTCTGTTGTCATATATAAATTTGGATATTCTTACCATGTGCATTACCAATTTGTGTTCCATCCCAGAATCCGACGATAATTGCAATGTAGATAACCATGAGAACATAGTTAACTTTAGGTGAATAGATTTTACCCTCGTAATTTTGGGAGGTATGCACAATCTTCACTCGAAGGAAGCAGCTAAGAGCCATGGACTATTTTATGATTGAGAATGTTGTTGTAATCAATGCTTTACTGGCTACAATGGCTGCTAAAGTGGCAACAATGAACATTGACCAATACACAGGCTGTGGTATTTCTTTGTAAAATGTAGAGCCTATGTCCCCTGGGTTTTTAATCAAATAAGCCACTTGTCTCGTATATGTATTAAGTAGAGATGGGTAAATCAACACACAGAAAGTAAGCTACAACAAAAAACCCAAATTTCTCATTATGTTACTAAAACTTAAGGAGGATGAAGCACACAGGTATGATGAAATACTAATAATTCTATCCTTGACATATAGCTTGGACCTGGATTGATTTCCTGTTGAGAAGGCCCAAGTCTGCAAACATGGCCTCGCCACTTGGATCCAGTCAAAACAAAGAATTGATGTTAGTGTTTCTATTTGTATAGCTTTAGCATAAATAATTGGGATGAAGTTATGAATTACGTTTGAGAAAATCATTGGTATGGATTTATCAATTGAGTTAGAAAACAGTTCCAAGTATACTATATGATAAAATGAAACACATATCATCAATCAATACTTGTTATACATAAGACTACACCTCCAAGCATCACCCATCCTTATTAGTGATATTCATGAAAGTAATAGTATATATAATATGGGTTGAATGCCTTGAATGCTCCAGGATAATATCTCACAATATTATACTGTCCTATCATGATGTTGGTCACGAACCAGGCAATCATTATGGGTGAGAACATGAAGCTAACTTTACTTGTACCGAGTTTTTGAAAAAGGAACAGTAGTAATAGGATAAAAAATGACACGAGTACAACAACGCCTGCATGAGTTAACATACGAAAACATAAATTATGTCAGGAAGTGGGATGCCATAGTTCACATTATACACACATATGATATCATGTTTATGATAGGGAGCTGCATCCCTCCTTCAAATAAACTAACCCATACTGAAAAACTTGATTACATCCCAATATACTCATGGAAGCCAAGCTAATAGTGTTTACTTCGCATTCTTGTATCATCTTACCTTGGCTCATGTTACTGTTCCTTGACTGAATTCCTTGCATAGCTGACAACACTGCAGGATTAAAAATGGCATCATAATTTGGAACAAAATCAACATGTGTGATGGATCGTTGTAATTTTAATTTAAAAATTCTATCAATTTTATTAAAATACCTCAAACATGTTTTATAATTTTAATTAAAAATTCTATTAATTTTATTAAAATACTTCAATTCTGTTTGTGATTCATTATCAGTAAAAATACCGTGAAGGTTTGTGAGTTTTTGAAAGCCAAAAATAGGCACCATTGAATTTTATTTGGATCACGATTAGTTACAATGAACAATTATTTGTGCAATAATTTGTATGTTAGGGTTTTGCAGTATGTTGACAATAAGAATATACTTAATTTGTATGTTAGGGTTTTCTAGTATGTTGAAAACAAGAATATATTTAACACCACTATGCATGCAGCAATTCTTATGTTACGAGCTCTGAAATCATTAAATGTTTGATACTATCAGTTGTCATCTTTGCAACAATTGAAAAATGGGCGTCATGATGATAGGTACTTTTTTAATAAGTATTTGTGATAAATATAAAGTATTTGTGATAAATATAATTATTTTTTTCCTGAAACCATGTATCAATCATCTAGAAATTTAAATTTAGAAAATTTGATATACAACTTAATGTATAATATTATTCCTTTTTGAACTTATTAATATTTCTCTACTCTCATCTCTGGTAACTTTGGCAAAGACACCATTTTCAACTTTGACAAAGACACCATGGGCAAGTAAATCCATTTTCTACAAACAACCCTGCACCATGTTTTTAGCCTTTATTACTCTATGAAACCAACACTCTCATTCAATGGGAGGACTGATGAGTATTGGAATACTGAACTGGCGCTGCCAGATGCTGAGTAGTCCAGTGGTGAAAGGTTGATGCATGATGGTGATCTCATAGCTTTAATTGAGAAGATCAAAAATATGGATGATAATAACCTCAATCCAGAAGAAACTAACATTGTAGTTCAGCTCGAGGAAAAGATAAGGATCAATTGTGTCATAAAGTTTCTAGAAGAAGAAATTGGATTAAAGGAAAGAATAGAAAATAAAAATAGGTCTACAGGATGAAAAATTAGACAGGTTCAGATAAGCAAAGAAAATTAACTGCATAACTACATTCAGATAAGAAGGGCACATTAATTGCATAACTGCATTTTGAAGCACAACATGGTGATATATTTAAATATATCTGATGTTGAGTAAAAAAATATTTAATTGAGCCAAAAAACTCATTCTAGAACATAGTTTGAAAGCTATATATAGGTATGTTTATGCTTGTAATTGAGATGTGTCTTTCCTATTTATTCTGCTAACCATCGGCATTATGGCCTTTGTCTGCACCACCACAACACAAAAAAATATTTCAATCCAAATCTTTCTTTACAAATTACAAAAAAAAATCTCAGCAAATTTGATATTGCAAGCACTCCAATGAAATATAATAAAATCCACAAGATAAGCATAAAATCCTTCCTGTGCAAGAACGCTACGCCACCTTATCTGCAGATACATGGTAAACATTTACTTTCCCCGCACAGAAATTTGTGAGAAAGGAGAAAGGAGAAAGGGGAAGCTCAACATAAATTCTGCCACTGATTTGAGGGGAAAATTTTATTTTGATGTAATTTAAAAATAGAAGAGGGCAAGAATATTTAATTTATTATGATTATGATTAATCAAATCCTAAACCAAGAAGCTCTCCCTCTATTAAAGTGTGATAAGGGGTGAGTCAATAATTGAACAATGAGTTTAGATACTCAAATTCAACTATAACGAAATCGAATTTTATACATATACGCATCAAATATCAAACTTACAGGTGACTGCGGATTCCAAAATTTAATAGGTGTGGAGTTATCCTTTAGCTACTAAATTTGGGAAACAATTTTTTTTTTAAATGCCACTGAGTAGAATCGAATAGTACCTGTGATATTGTTTTGCTCTACCGATGCTGCAAGATTTTCCCACGAATTTTATGAGGGTTGTTTTCCCTTATCGTTGTCCGATCAAATATCCATAGATCCCATACAAACCCACATTGTTTAAATAAAATTGAAAGGTAGGATCTTACTGTCGAACATGGGATCAGGGGCAGGAGCCTATGCATTGGTGTAGTGCCCGCTCTAGTTGACTGACTGTGATTTGACGCAAACATTTATTTAGCCTTAAGGCCCACACTTTATTCTTTGAGGACCTCAGGTTGAGGATCCGGACTCATGACACTATTATCAGCAATTGAGATATTCATGGTTATGAGGTTTTGCTTTCCATTGATATTATGATAGCATGAATGATTGTATATCTTATCTGACAATATTCTGATGATTGCACCATTTAAATAGTTAAGTAGCTGAAATTTTGATGAGGGTAGTAAAGAATATGTACGCGCTCTACTAATAGTATAATGATGATAAATTGGATAGATAGGTACATTTCCATGATGTTATGATGTTGATGGCTTAAGGAATATGTATGTTTCCATTTATGATAAATGATGATAGCCATGAGGGATGTGTACCCTCTGCTACCTACTTCAATTAGTTCATGCTTATGATGGACAATGATGTGAATGACCAAGAATCATTAATGATGCTATTATGATAATGACTAACAGTGAGAAAACTTGTTGCTAATGATTTTGAGTATGGCAAGAAACTAGCAGAGGTGCTCGCCTATGACATGTCGATGACACCTGTTTTGATGAGATTCATATTGTTTTAAAGTCTAAATCGATCTTGAAATCTGCCATATATGTTTAACTATATGTTGATGATATGTTAAAGGTTGTAGGCACAGATTTGTTGCTTGACCGAATGACTCACATATGGGTGATGGGGTTGTACAGGTGGATGGAACTACATGGGAGGGGTGGGACAAAGTTCCTGATCTCAACCACTAGCACTCCCGCCGTGACTTGGGCTGGAAGAGTTGAAACACCTTCGCCTTGAAGATCACGATGCCATGAGGGCAGGTCCCAAAGTCAGGTCGCTCATGAGGAACCTACTGGGGGGCGCGCATCAAGGCTTATTCCTTGATCCCCGGCACCATTAGTCTCACTATAGCAGGCAACATGAGAGACGATCGAGGTCTATGACGTTGCACGCTATTTTCCCCTCGTAGTCACTGGATGCTTGAAGGGCAAGTGGTGTGGCACCCTTGGAATTTCAGGGAAATTCTTGAAGGGCACGACCAACTTGGCACCCTTGGCATCACAATTAAACTGTTAGGTGTGGCACCCTTGGAATTTCTGGGGAAGTTCTTGAAGGGCACGACCAACTTGGCACCCTTGGAATCATAAAATAATAAATAAATAAATAAATAATAATAAATAAAAATAAGTAAGGAAGGAAAACTAGGTAAAGTTACTCCAAAGGAAAGATGATGATTAGAAACCAAGGAAATTAAATCAAAAATAAAACTTGGAATAAGGAGGATCATAGGAAAAAAAATAAATTGAGTACCTTAAAAATTCTACCCTCCCCATGTTGGAAATTGCTAGGTAAATGAGGTGGTTTAGAAAAAAGGGGAAGACAAACATATTGTAAGGATAAAGATTAATCCTAAACCAAGTAAA